>VDFB02016941.1:61093-71521 GCA_007258455.2 Sequoia sempervirens | reverse complement strand
TTAACCATTGCTCACTTGATTAAATTTTCAAAGAGTTTAATCATGCACATGAGGAGGAAATTAATTTTTGATTGTCAACTTCTATATATCAAATTATCCAATAATCAAGTTTATGTCCATATACAAAAATGGCATCAATGCTAGCTCAAACAAAGTTTTACAATATGTGACATATACCATCTCGGTATCTATTCAAAATTTACATGCCAAAATGTCTATCTCATCCTAAACTACTAGTGGATCATCAAAATGAAGCCTCTTTGAAGCACTCATTGGCTCTAAAGGTAGTTGCACAAGAACAAGTAAAACCACAATTGAGATTAGTTATAGTATATAATTTAAAATAAAATAATTAACATAAAAATCAATATACATTTAATTATAATTGAACTCTAAAATTGAAATCTTGATTACCTAAAATATACGTCTCTTTGAAGGGTCAGGAGTCCTAGAATATTTCCCTCTCAAAGAACCAACCAAACTAACTTTTGTAATGTCAATCTATATATGTGAACAAAAACATAAAATTGATCCAAGTTAGCATACAGTTGTTGGTAATAGGAACATATTTACTAAGCACAAAATAAAATAAACACATACTTCTTTAGGCTGATATGTTTCTTTATCTCCTTTAGGTGTTTTGACACCTCCTCAAGGTGTTTCAACACCTCCTCCTTTAGGTGTTCGAATACCTACTCCTTCAGGTGTTGTCACACATGTCAAAAATGATGTATAGCTCACAACTTCCTGTACATAAAATTGACAAGTACATATGAAACTACCAACCTATGTCAATGTATGCATAATCAATAAAGATATTATAAATCTTAATTCAATCAAATTTGAGTTCAATTACATTTCCCTTCTCTAACATTGCACCTCCATAGTCTAGAGAGTGTCACTCCTCACTCACACTAGGTGTTTCCTACAAGCAAAGAATAAGATAAGAATATAAGTTAATATATAATTTCATTAATTACAATTCAAAAGACGAGCAATTATACAGTTAAAAAATGTAAATGAGTGAGTGTGAAAATACATACTATGTGCATGTCGAGGCCAAATGAAATTGCCTTAAGGGTGCTATCAGTCACCTGTATGAACTCCTCCTCAGACATTAACTATTAAATAGACCATGTAAATAAATATTAGTACTTGATAATATCTCTTATTAATATTCATTTAAAAAAATGCAAGTTATGAATTTACACAAAATGTTACCTGTGTAACTATTCCAATGTCCACCTCTCTAGCAGGAGAGGACTCTATAGGGTGTCCTCCACTACCCTATGTGTGATCTCCTATAACCTCCACATCCCAAATGTCATAATCAAAAGTGTCTAATGGATGCTCAACGGGTTGTACAATAGAACCCAAGCATATCTGGTGCCATGTATTGCAAATATGTGGCACACAAATATGTGGACCCAAGGAGGATGATGCAGCAACACTAGATCCATCGCCAACATCACCAGAATGTGGCTGAGCTACTAAAGAAGCACAGGAAACCAAAAGACCACTCAAAGAGTGAATGGCTTGGATAGTCTATGTGGTTGTATCCTCCATAATATCTGGATGTTGTACTAGAGTTGGCAGAAGAAGGGGAGGAAGGGAAACAGGTGGGCGCCTGACTACTCTAACTGCCCCTGGCCTATCTTGGGGCATACCTCCACCAACGCTCTGGAAGGGTTTAATGTCAAAGTAATTGACATGATTCCCTAACAAAAACTCAACATATAATTTTTTAATAAAGTAAAAAGGTACATCAAGATTATTGTTGAGTGGTTTATCAAAAACCATACACCAACGATCCCAAAATTTATCTACTATACCCCTATGTGTGCACCATTTTATAGATAGTTTTTGTTTGTTAACATTAAATAGAAAAATAGTGTGGGGGATAATAAATAAAGAGGCTATTTGGGCTTTTGTTATTTGGAGATTTTTCACATCATCAAAAGACAATCCACATGCATAATATTCCCTCATGGTTTCTTGCTATGAATGAAAGGCATTATGTTGGGTGGAGAGGATTTCTACATTTGTAATTATTTCTGTCAATGTGGTAGACATATGCGATAATCAAGGGATTTTCTTATGAACATCACAAATTCCCCTCAATTACTCAAATCTTTCACCAATTAAGTCTACAATTGATGGCTGCAGAGGTGGTGGAGCATTTGGCATTTCCGCATTTTGATTCTTAGCTGGTGGATTTTCATTCTCAACTGGTGGAATTTTTGCATTCTCATTCTCAAAAGCCATAATTCCTGATTAAAGTTAAAAACTAATTAATCTAATTAAAATTAGACAATATAAATGAAAATATTATAAAAATACCCTAGTGTTTAAAAAAAATCCAAAAAAAATCCTACTTTTTAACAAAAATCTATAAAATTCTCTAATTTTTAATACAAATACATAAACAACACTTTTTTAAAATCAAAATCTATTAAAAACATTCATTTTAAAGGAAATTCCATAAAAAATATTCATTTTTAATCAAAATCCATTCTAAACTCAATTTTTTCATAAAAAATCAATAAAAAACACTATTTTAAAAAAATCCATAAAAAACTAATTGAAATTATACAAAATCTAATTTAAAGGCAATAGAAAGCAAAGAAAAATAAAAATATAACCTCTTTTCAAATGGATATTGGGTAGAAATGGATTATCCGTTATTGTGAACAACCTCTAGCGTACCTTAGCGGGTTGTTTTGGCATGGAAATGATTTTGGCAGTATGAAATTTGTTTATATATACTTTCAAATCAGATACTCGATTTAGAAATCATCTAGGTTTATTAGTACTTTGGGTTTGTACACAGCTTTAAGCCACAAAAGAATCCAACTCAGCTTTAAGCATTTTGGAGTGCGATGAAGATGTAATTTCCTCGGCCGCACTTTTGGCCCATAAGTCTGTACATACCTAGTACTAGCCTTGAAGTTTTCAATCCAGAAACAAGAGGTTCAAAATATTTGTACTATTTTACTTTCCTCTATGTTTTCTATTGTTTTAAAAAAACTACGAGGTTCTCTAATTTCACTATAAAGTTTTCTACAGAGGCAGCAAAACAATCACGGTGAAACTTCAAAAGTCGTCAACAAAATTTTTCTACAGAGGAACTTTTAACAAACTTTTCTACACAGAAGCTTTCATCAAACATTTCTACTGAGGATTTTAACTAATTCACGGCAATTTCCAACAACTGCTTTTCCTTTTTTTATAAAGAAAAGCTACTACAAGTCAATGTTTCTCTTATCTGAGGACAATTTCTGCTTTCAAAATTAATAAAATTTATGCAGGACAATCTTTTCAAAACAAAAAGCAATGAGAAATAAATAGTAAAGGGGAACTTTCATTTTTCCGAACTTGAAAACTGAGGGTTTGGAACAAAGCTTCACCATTAAGAACTCTTCGTGCTTTCTAGATATTTCCAATACCAAGATGAAAAGCCAAAATATTCACGAAGAATATACTCAAATTTTTAACTTGAAACTCCCAAAACCAAAACAATTCTATAATAATTTTCTTTTCATGAGTAACTTCTTGCCATTCACAACATCACCAATGTTCTCTCAGGGAATATTTTTTAAACAAATTTTTTTATTCAATTCCCACTCACTCCCGTAAATATTATAATTATAATTTAACTATTTTTTAATTATTTTCCTTTTGATAATAATAAAGCATTATATGCTAGCATTTAATTAATTTTTTTAAAAAATCAAGAATTAATACCACTTGCCTTATGAAAATTTAAAATTCTAAATCATATTATAGCATCTAATATTTTTATTTAAGTCATTCACTCAATCAAGAAAATTTAATTAATTAACTTTAACTACAATTACCTACAAATAATTATATCAAATAAATAGCATGAATTAATCACACATAAAATAAAGGTTAATTAAATAACAAACATTTACATACTAAAATAAATAATCAACACTAACTGAAACTGAAACAAAGATGAGGTTGAGACAAAAACACCGTTGCACTCACAACAAGGTGATGAACTTGGGACAGGGACACTTCCTTATCAACTCCCTTTTCAACATCATACCCATTGGGTTTATGGGACACACTCAAACCTAGCAAGTAGGCAAAGTCGATGTCCATTACCTACATCTTGCATAGAAAAAAACATCAAGTAGCATGTAAATCTCCATTGTAGACACACCGTGAAAGGTAATCACAAGGTAGCAAGGCACTCACAAGCAACTGATGCCACTCTGTCCTTTCACCAACACTCACTAGAAAACACATTAGAATCCATAGCAACATAGAATCACAACATCACCACATATATTATTAAAGAAAACCATAACATAACCATATAACATAATCACCATGAAATCTATCATCAAGCATCATAAGTAATGTCAAGTGCAGCAAACCAACAAAACTATGAATCCACACACAACCAATCCGGTGAACTAATCACCATTACAAACCAAGTACAAAACCAACACAAAAGAGTGTCAACAACATGAGGGGTATTACATCCTCCCCCCTAGAACATGGCTTACTCCTGGAAGCCACTAAATAAATATGGGTAAGCCTCTTTAATACGGGATGCATCCTCCCATGTTGTTGAAGTCTCATCATTAGGGTCCCACTGAACCTGCACCTGTTCAATATCTCTGCCCCTGAGGGTGAATCTCCAATGTTGTAGTATGACCACGTGCTCAAGTGTCTGTTAGCGTAATTAATATTTAATTACACTTGCATAACTTCACTTAGGTAATATTTTAATTCTTAGGTTTATTATTCTCATCCTTATCTTGTTGAGCTATCTTGTTGCTCAAGATAAGATTAGGGTTATGCATACTTTGCTTTTATAAAGAAAATAATTCTCATGCAATAATGAATTCCTGAACAATAATATTTTGCACATCTTTTGCAAAGATCTTGCTTTTTCTGATTTTCTCTTCTATGGAAGGATTTTCTGGTTTGCAATTCAAATCTTGGTTTCTAACATGGTATCAGAGCCATGATTTGCAACCCTTTCTCAAATTTTTGAGAAAATCAATGTAGATTTTGTTCAGGATTCCTTAAGGGTATCATGCCTTGAGTTCATTTATGAGGCATTTTGGATTAGATCGGGCTTCACCATTGGATTCAAAATTCTAGGAAAAGTCAGGATTGGCTTTTGTTTTGCATATTTTGGTCATTTTTTTCTAGATCTATGAGGGTTTCAAGCTAGGAGTTTTTTTGCAAGCTCTGGAGGTAGCCAATTTTTGGGAGTAGTTTGGGTAGAAACAAAGGTCAACATTGCATTCGCAACAGCCAAAAACCCTAATATTTCCTTTCGTTTTGTTGATTTTGGTGAAAGTTATTTCTGAGGAAAAAAAAAATTGCCTGGGGGGCTGTACGACCTCCCTAGCATGCTTCCCAACACATGAAAAATGATTTTTTTTTAAAAAAGGGCATTTTTTGGGATTCAATTCAACACTCACAATTTTAATGGAGTCCACCACCAGGAAGCCATTGATCCACCATTGCCACTGACAAAGCCAACCCATCTGCCATCGGGCCTCCAACCCTCGTAGCTCCCTCTGCTCCACCCCAGTCACATGGAGGAACGGGGACCCTTCGCTTAGCCCCTGCGGGTCCTTCTGCACTAGTTGTAGTCCTATGGGGGACTAGGTACTATGCACTCTACCCCAGGCTGCTGCAGCTCTCAACTCACAGGTCGTACGCATGATCAGGAGCATCTGCACTTAGCCCCAGCCGATGATAGAATATTCTGGCGATGCAGAGAATATACCGGTGGCCGTCAAATTTTTTCCAGCAAGGGGCATTTTTTTTCCCAAATGGTATCTAGGCCATCAAAATTTTTCTTGTGAAGTGCTAACGTCAGCAGCTATACGACACTCTTTGCCCCCTCCTAGCCCTGATTTTCCCTAAAGGAGCACTTTTTTTCTTCTTGGCATAACTTTGGCATATGGTATCAAAATCAGGAAAACAAGATATCACCGGAAAGTTGGTTCTGTGCACTTTCCTTTGGTATAGTTTAGTTTTTAGTATTTTTATGTTTAGCTAAATTTATTATTATTTGAATTCAGATGTTTAGTTATGGCTTCCGAGCTCATAACTTTTTGCCATGATCTCTGATTTTTGTCTTCTTTGTGGTGTTGGAAAGGTAATGAGGAAATCTATTTTGTTGTCCATGCACTTTTTTCTGTATCTGCCCTAGGTTGATCATTATTCCATATTTTTCCCAATTGGTGTTTTCGAGATTACTTGGATGTTTTGGCAGTTGGAAAGGTGAAACTTGAATATTTGTACTTCATTTCAATACCACATCATCTTATTTTCTATTTATACATGTTTAACATTCTCTCCTTTTACAATCACTGGGTTATTGTAATAAATGAACTAAGATAAAGTTCCATCAGGGGGGTTTCTTGTATAATAATTTGATTAGAGTGTGTATGCACTTTAATCTCCATCTTCATCTTGTTTTGATGGGAACTTGCATGGGCTATCTTGTTTCTTAGTTTCTTTTGGCCACATCTTGTCATAGCTTGACACATATTAGATTCACATTGGTTCACACTTTATATTGGGAGTTTATGTTTCTTGATCCGCATTGGTTTAGATCCTTCTCAGTTTCAGGGCCATGTTTTTATGGTTAATGTTCTAGAGTTTTTATGGTACTTATTTCCATTGAAGAGTTTTAGTCTCAATTTGGCATCAACATCGAGATACACGTTTTCTAGATCCAATCATCATATTATGTACTATTATTTTATAGATTCTACGGTTGTTCTAGTTTGTGAGTTTTCCAGTGTTCCATGGCATTGGGTTTGCTGTCATATTATTATGATTTCATTTGGGTTTCTTGTAGATAGAAGTATATTTCCTTGCTTGTCGGATTGCAGTTCTAGTGTTACTCCATAGTGTTCTTCCAGTGCTTCTTTGTAGCAATCATCTCATTGTAGGGGGGTTTTGTCCCACTAGGTTTTCCTTCTCTACCTCATCATTGCATTTGTACTTGGGTACCTAATCAGGCCTTGTTATTGGGACCTATTCATTCATGCTTTCTTGCATTCATCCTAGCATTTAGGTGCATGATTTTTTAGTCTCCCTAAGTTGCACTTATTGGGGGGTGTTAGTGTAATTAATATTTAATTACACTTGCATAACTTTACTTAGGTAATATTTTAATTCCTAGGTTTATTATTCTCATCCTTATTTTTTTGAGCTATTGTGTTGCTCAAGATAAGATTAGGGTTATGCATACTTTGTTTTTATAAAGAAAATAATTCTCATGTAATTATGAATTCCTGAATAATATTATTTTGCATATCTTCTTACAAAGCTCTTACTTTTTCTAATTTTTTCTTCTGTGGAAGGATTTTTTGGTTTGCATTTCAGTTCTTGGTTTCTAATAGTGCTAGCTACCCATCCTTGACCTAAAGAGAATTCTAATCAAGTACGTGAGTAACATCCAGATAATATGGCCCAAGTACTGAAACATCAAAAACATCATAAATCTACGATAGACTGGGCGGAAATGCCAGGCAATAAGCAATGGGGCCAATCCTCTCCAAAACTTAAAATGGTCCTACAAATTGAGGTGCGAGCTTGGAACCCTTTCCGTAATGGATTGGGCTCTTCCATAGTTGTACTCTTAGAAAGAATCAATCACCAATAGAGAACTGATAGTCAACTCTATGTGCATTAGCATATTTCTTCTATCTATCACTACTGAATTTGACACCATTTTCTGACGGTCGTTCATTGGTAGTTCAAAAACTATTTGTCGGAAGAGCAACACAAAGGCAAAAATATTTTCATCACTATTTTTTCATCGAAACTCCAACAATGAATTAAACATAGAAATAACGGTGAAGAATCATCGGTTGACGGCATCGTAAAATGTTTCGGAGTTTTGTCGGAATATCGACAAAAACTTCATGTATCCACTGATGAATTACACCAGAAGTTTGTCGCTAGTTTGATGAAATGGGCAAGCAGTAGCGTTCAAAGAACAACAGACGTTCATCGCCATTGCGACGAAATGGGAAAGGAGTAGCGTTGAAACAACACCAAAAGTTCATCGAATGTGCAATGAAATAGGTAGGTAGTAGCGTCGAAACAACACCAAGAGTTCGTCAACTTTGTGATGAAATTAGCAAGGAGTAGCGTCGGAAAAACACCAAAAAGTTCATCGAAAGTGGAACGAAATGGGCAAGGAGTAGCATGGTAGCAACGCCGAAAGGTCATCGCAATTGCAACAAAATGTGTGGGGACTTACAACGAAATATCCATCGTAGCTATAGAAACTTCCTCGATCCTTTCTGATGATTCGTCGGTGGTTTTCATCAAAATTGTGACGAAGAATCAATTTTTTTTTTTAAATATTCGCGGAAATGTACCATTGCGGAGACTGACGACTGGTCATACATACAGACTACATATTGGTTTGATGCTTCAAATGATGCATTTCTTATATTGAAAAGTGCATTACCATATTGAGCTTCTCTTTGTTTCAAGAATAGTTTAATATTCTCTACTTAACAAGGCCAACGATGTGACAGTGGAAGCTCATTTGGCCCTTTCCCCCCTCACATCATTCTCAATTCCTTTTAATCATATAACATTAATCATTCATTCATCCATTAATAACATATAACATTCATTCATTAACATATAACATTCATTAACATATAATATTCATTCTTTCAATTTTTACATATTATCAAAAATATGGTTGTCTTGATATGATTACAATCACTATTTTTTTTGTTTCTTTTTTAAAGCTGCATAAAGCTGAAGTGGAGTATTGTTTTCTAAATCAATATATGTCCCCCCTTTAGTTTTTCTTCCCTCTGCTTGTGATCTTAATGTATGCATAGTCGTCTACTCATGACGTGGACACCGCTTCAAGGGGGGATCTACTGCAATAAGAAAGAAATGTTAAACTGATATGTTTTATTATTATTGTTACAAGTATTTCATTAATTAAAAGAACATTAGAGTGGTTCTCTCTACCTGATGGGTTCACATCATGTTCCTGAACTTTTGTTATAGACTCATGCTCAACATGTTGAACACCCTCTAAATCCTGATCTGTAGTTGAAACATGAAAGGTTACATTAATTAATACACTAATTGAAATTAAATATGTTTAAGAGAACATTAGGGTGGTCCTCTTTACCTAATGGGGTCACATCATGTTCCTGATCTTCTCTAGCCTGATCATGCTCAACATGTTGATCATGTTCTACATGCTCTAAAGTTGAAACATGAAAGGTTACATTAATTAATACACCAATTGCAATTAAATATGTTTTAAAGAACTTTAGAGTGGTCCACTTTACCTGATTGGGCCACATCATATTCATGATCTTCTCTAGCCTGATCATGCTTAACATGTTGATCCGCAGCTCTACATGCTCTAAGTACCGGGATGCACCATGACCTTCATACGCAGTTACGCTCCACCCTACGAGTTGCATTCCAATGTCGTGTGAGAAAGTATTATCATTGCTTGAATGTTTTAAGAAAACAAATAGGCATGTAGTACTTTATGGGTGGAAATTAATATTGAATAGATTGCACAAGTATTCAATTTTAAATAAACATTATTGAGTTTATTTACCTGCGTGTCAGATGCAATGGAAGATTGTGTTTTCCCAGTCACGACTCTTAGGCATTCAGCCACGGCTCCATAGCCTTGCTTAAAGGCAATCTTTAGGTCCTCTTCTGTGGGAACTTTGTTGAATTCAGAGTTCTACATTTTTGCAGAAGATCATGAATTTTGCTTCTATGGTGTGATAAAATAAAAATTGTTTTCAATTTATTATAATTTGGATCCAATATTTCATTTATTGATACTTACAATTCATGCAGATAATTTCATATAACCACCAAAGCCAAGGTTGTGTTGCCCGTGCTTTTGTAGTCTTGCCTTTGTTGCCTTCGATGTGTCGGCCAGCCTATGAAAGGTTTGAAATACATTATATTATGTAAAATAAAGAGTAATCAGTATATAATTACATTGTTGATAGTATCAAACATAGCATACTACTTTTAAAAATTAGTAGCATTTTCCATAGCATGTGGAGACATTGAGAGCATATAAAATACAGAGTTCAATCCATGAATTATAGAAAATAGATTTTTGTTGGTTATATTCATATAACTAATTACATTACACAAAACATACTACAACTACATAAATATCAGATGGTGACAGTTGTCTATGCTACCACATTTTTCATACATGTCTACCAAAGCATTTTATCAAACAGTTCACTGCCTTGCTGCTATGGCTAAAAGCCTAAAATAGGTGCTTTTCAAACAAGCTATGGATGCTTGGAAAAAATCTATCAAAGCATAATAGTAAGCAATAGCATAGACAAGGCAGTGAACTGTTTCAAAAAATGCCTCAAAATAAATGTGGTC
>VDFB02016941.1:0-60993 GCA_007258455.2 Sequoia sempervirens | reverse complement strand
GAAAAAATCATTGACCAAAAAGTCAATGATTTTTTCAAAAAATTAGGGAAAAAATTGTCCAGCTTGCAGTTTTTTTTTTAAATCATGATTAATCAGGATTTTTTGCATATTTATGCTTGTATATCACATACCTTCCTTGGCCCGGTGGTGTCTTTCCTTTTTTCTTTTCAGCCTTCTCCTTTCCATCAGACACCAGGTCCTTCCACTCCCTCTCTAGAATCATGCGGGGATGCTCGTACTTTTTGTTCTTGTCTAAATGTGACCTATATTGGTCCCTCGCATACTTTACATAGGTACCAGCTTTCTTAAGGACCTTGGTTCAGTTGAATGTTTTATCACCGAACAACACAACTAAACAATTAATGAGCTCATCTTTTAAATCTTCATTTTGGGCATTCCACCATGTATGTATGGTGGGCCTGAAGAGCTCCAATGTAATATCACTTAGATATTTATAAGAAACATCATTTCCTACAAAATGATCATGGGATCAATAGTCTAAAAAGAGCGATCAATAAGTAAATTTCAATTGGATTATATAGAATAATAATTAAAACATTTTAAAGTACCTGGGACCTTCTCTATCTTTATGGGAACGAAATCGTCAGTCACCACAAGTGTGACCGGCAATGTTCCCATACTAGTAATACAGGAAGATCCAGGAAATGTTGCTAAAACATCACCAATACTAGTGGTCTCTGCATCCCCAGGTACATGTCCTGACGCATGTTTTGGTATGTGTTCACTGCCAGAGGGTGTGTTAATGAATGTCTGCATGGTATGTGTTGCCAACATTTCAAACGACAACATAGGCACAGATGATGGGGTCAGATAATGCAATGTATGCATAAGAAGATTTGGATGGACACTTGTACCAACCCTTACTCCTCGAGAAGCACTTGCAGTACCCTGATCATTTCCAGGAGCATCATGAGGAGGCAAATAACCCTATAAAAACAACACATATTTTAGTTCATGACATTAAAGAGTACAAAATATAAAACCATGAATGAACTTATGTTATAATTAAAGACCTCATGATAGCTTACTTGCAAGTTTTGTAATCTCTTTGTCAATACTTTAACCCTCTCTGTTATCTCATCTATTTGAGGCATTTTGAACATCAATTGAGTCATTTCTTCATTGCATTTTTTCATGAGCTTCTTTAGCGTATTGAAAGGGTTTGCTAAATAAGCCATGTTATCATTAGAAAATATTGACTGCACCTCACTATGGATGCTCTCCTCTATTGCTGCTACCTTTCCCTGATCAGTCAACTGTAACAAGAATATTAAAAACATTATTGAAATTAACCCAAAAACTTATGAAAAAACATAATAATAAAAAAATTTTTTCTTGTATCTAATTTGTACAATTAAAATGAGGTAAACCTGTTGAGTAGAAGCACCTGAAGATACATCGCTGATTCAGTTTCCAGGCCTTTCTCCATATGGTCCGTCCCCATGACAAAAAATTAAATATAAAGAAACATTACCAAAATGAAACCAATAGACTCTATGGAAAAACATAAGAATAAAATGGTATATTCGAGTCATTAATTGGAGGTTGGGTAAAATGGTACATAGTACATACCACCCCCATAGTAACTGTGTTTGTAACTAAGTGATTCAAATTGTAATCAATTAGCAACTCTTCCCCTGCAGTTATTGATTTTATCGCACATACGAATACACGGTTTCCCTCGCGCACCTCAAATATGCAATTGGGTTGCTTATTTGTTGTCCCAAGTCATGTACTATTTATAAAACCTGCAATATTCCCTAATGATTTTGGCCTTTCGTAAATGTACATAGCCACTCCTTTATTTTGATACTTATCTTTTAGTTGTATATAATTTGCTGACAGTGCATACCTACGCATACTTCGCGTATATCGAACTAGTTGCATCCAATGTTTGTAATTGTAATAGTGTCCAACATACTTCATCAATTCAGTAACTTTTTCGTAACAGACCTTTATGTTGTCCATGCAAAATAGGCCCAAACCATGTAATGACGATGGTGCTATGTGATATATCCTCTTGTTGACACAAAAATCAGTGTTTATTGGAGGAAGTTCCTTGGGTACCCATTGTTTTCATAGATATTTGTACCTCAAGGGAATCTCGACGTCACCTATGCTCTCATCATCATAAGAACATGACCCCCCTTCAACAAGAAAAAATTCCATGCATTTACAAGATTTTCTTCTAATCTTTTGACCTCTAGTTGATCTCCCTCTTTTAGACATACTACATGTCTCGCTTTCCTCTTCTCTTCCTGAATTTCCCTCACTCGAGGAAGACAGATCTGACAAATACCTATTTGGTGGTACTTGCACTTGTAAGGATGTTGGATGAAGTTCTTTCATGGTGATGTGATCCCAATGTGACATTATGATTAATCTATCATTTCATCGCTAGAATTTCACAGGTTATAAGGTAATCAAGTCTTGATAGATTGCAAGCTATTGTTACTACCGTCCAAATGTGTCCATCACAAATCAAATCTACTTAACGTTTTAACTCCCAAACTTTTTAACAAGTGTTAAATGTGACTATGGTCCACCAGTTACACAACCAAGGCCTCAAATGTATTCTCTAATTGTAATCAAAGGACTTTTTCTCTTCATTCAAGTAAATAAACTTGAAGGGAAACACCACCAAGTGGTTTATTAGACACCTACATGACTAAAAATAGCAGAAAATTTACATTTAATTTCCATATGTCTAAGTGGTTAATGGGGAGGGAGTGTGTACTAGGGCCTGGTTAATGTTAGAATCCAAGATCACCTGCATGCAAGATGGATACCTGTCACATGCAAAAGATATGAAGAACCGAAAATGTTGCTCTGTAAACCTCTCAGTAAAAATGCATTAAGAGAATCAATTATTACAAAGTGATCAATCCTTATGAAGGAGATCACGAAACCCTAAAAAGGAAAACCCTAGTGTGCACACTTAATAATTAATAATTAATTATTAATGTGCCTAAGTTTAGCTTAAGTAATAAAGGGAATAAGTGACTTAATTAATTAATCAATGTGATGTAATTAATTAAGTAAAACAACTTATTACTCTAACACCCCCCCTTAAGATAAACTTAGGAGGTAGCTAAAACACTAGAAAAAGATGCATGAAAGCAAAGATGGGTCCCGGCAACGAGGCCTGATCAGGTACCCATTTACAATGCAAGAATGAAGTGCATGAAAAGGAACCAAGAACATCTGAAAGTGCACAAGAAAGCACTTGCAACTGAAAAAGTGGTGTGCAAAATAAAGCACACATACATGAGACTGGAATCATCTGGATTCACTGTTGTCGTGGAGGGACACTCACCGGAAAAAGGTGTGATGGCAAAATAAAGGCACTACACAACCCCCATGGCACTTTATAATACAGTGCGAGTACAAAATATGGCACAAAGTGATGTGCAAGAAACCCAATACAACACAAAAAAGGAGTAGAGAAGGAAAAACCCAGTGGGACAAAACCCCCCCTACAATGAGATTACATGCTGCAAAGAAGCACTGGAAGAACTCTGTAGAGTAACACTGGAACTTGATATAGGCAAGCAAGGAAATATTCTTCTGTATACTACTGAAACCGGATGAGAGTCATTGATTGACTCAAGGAATCATGATTAAAGCAACAGAAACCCCAATGCCACGGAACACTGGAAAACTCCAAACTGGAACAACTCTGGAATCTATGATGCAGCAAGTGATTATTAAATGATGCATTACTGAAAACGAAGTGCAAAGATGTAAGATGCACTCTCCCAACTGCCAAAATATCCAAGTAATCGCCAAACAACCCATCGGGCCAAATTTGGACTAACTGATAAACCTAGGACAGATACAGAAAAAGTGCATGGACAGCAACCTAGAGCTCCTCAATACCTTTCCGACGCTTCAAACGAGGCGAAAAACGGATATCGTGGCAAAAAGTTATGAGCTTGGAAGCATAAAAATTACATCTGACTTCAAACAGTAATAAATGCAGTAAAACAGAAAATTACTGTAAAATAAACTGCACTACAGGAAAGAGCTCGGAATCAGCTTTCCGGCGATATCTCGTTTGCCCGATTTGGATACCGTATGCCCAAGTTATGGCCAAAAGAAAAAAACTGCTTCTTTAGGGCAAATTAGGGCTAGGAGGGGGCAAAGAGGGCCGGCCGTACGCTGACGTCATGCTGACGTCAGCAGTTCACGAGCATAAAATTGACGGCCTGGGGGCCGTCAGCGGAAAAAATCTCCCCCTGCAAAAAATTCGGCCGCCGGCATATGCTTTGCAACTGCCGGAATATTTTGTTGCCGGTATATTCTTCCCTCCGCGGAATATTCCGCTGCTGGGAGTTGGATTAGGTGCTGGCCCCCGGTCCTCCATATGACCGGGGCTGGGGGCTCTGACCGACCGGGGGCTGGATCTCAGCTCCCGGTTTTCCATATGGCCGCGGCTGCTGGGTCTTGAGCCCTCAGGGGCTGGCGGATGGGCCCAGCGGCGGACCGGCGGTGAAGAGAGGCGGCGGTGGGGAATGGGTGGCCGCCCGGTGGCCGCCGGGCAGCCGATCTGCTTTTATACTGGAAGCGCCTGCGGGAATTTCAAAAAGGCCCGTTTTTCGACATTTTTTCAATTTTCGAGCCTCGGAATGCATGCTGGGGAGGCCGTACGGCCCTTCAGAGAAAAAATTTTTGCCTCCCGGACCAACTTCACCGAAATCGACGATTTGACAGGCGTTTCTAGGGTTTTGGGACACTGCGAACGCAATGGCGACGTCCGTTTGAGCCCATTGTGTCCCAAAATGATGGCTACCCCCAGATCTTGCAGAAAAGATCCCTGTGGAAACCCTTGCACCTGAAACTCACGAAGAGGCCATATCTTCAGATCACGATTCCAGAATCTGTTGCTTGACCAAAATACTTCCACACAAGAGAGATTGATGGCGAGAATGCTTGCTATCAATATGCAAGATTGATTCACGATTAATTGATACAAATGTACAAGATGAGGCTTGCTTATAAAAGGCAAGCATGCAACAACTAAATCTTATCTTGAGCAAAAAGATAGCTCGATAAGATAAAGGATAAGATCCTATAACTTAGGAATTAAAGATTGCCTAAGTAAACTTATGACGATGTAATTAAATAGTTAATTACACCAACACCCCCCCATAAGTGCAACTTAGGGAGAAGATTAAATGCAAACTACTATGGGTCCCGGCAACTAGGCCATGTTAGGTACCCATTTACAGATGCAAATGAAATGCAATCTCTCATAAAGCAGAGAAAAAAACAAGAAAAAAGGCATGATGAATGTAAACATGATGTATGGAGGACTCAATGATACCCCCCAAGGACTACATCCATCATGAATATACAATAAATTACCCCCCCATAAGAGGGAAGTAAAGAGATAAGATATCCCCCCCATGATGTATGATCTCCTGCAAGTATGGTTAATGTCTGAAGACAAAACAAAATCCAATGCCTACAAACAATGTTTCTCCCCTTAGGAAGAAGATACACCAAGTACAACTGCAAGAATGATTCCCATTCTGGATAGGAAGAAGGAAGAGGAATCCATATGTATGAAGATTGTGTCTCTGAAATCTGCTCATGTGTTGCCAAGTTCTTGGATGATAAAGATGATGCCACAATCCAATCAGGTACATGCCCAATCACAAAAAACTGTGACAAACCAAGAACAAGTGGAAACTGATCTTGAACAAACTCCATAGACAAACATGAAGTGATAATAGTGGACCCATGACTATCATCAAATAAGAGAGATAAACCCTCAAATTGGTCCTCCAAATCTGAAATGTGAGACTCCACAAACAAAGAAGCAATGTCTGTCAAATAGGAATCCCAATCAGGAAGACTATCAGGAACCTCTGAAACATCTGCAATCTTGTCCAAAGGATCACAATCATGGGTTATCAACTCTGAAGAATGAACAAGCACATGTGAGTTGGAAAGAGGAGCTTCAAGAGATGGAGAAGAATCATGGTCTCCATATACCTCTCTAATGTGAGTCCAAAGAGTATGAGGACATTTGAAGTGAATAAGAGTCTCCAAAATGTCATCATTTACATTTTCAAAAATAACTCTAAAGACTCTAGCCCTAAAGCCTATCCAATTGCAATACTCAACACCTGTGCTAGGAAAAGGAACTGTATTAAACAAATAGGGCAATAGATTTATCTCACCAAGATGAGTGAGAATTAAATTACTCCATTGCCTATAGTTCCCATTCTCCAAAGTAATTAAGTTCACTCCATTTCATAAAAGCAAAATAATTAACTCTTCCAGCTTTCCGACGATATCTTGTTTCTGAAAAAAGGCCTCCGTATGCGAAAATGATAAAATGAAAAAAAGGCCTATAAATAGGCACTTGGGGACAAATTAGGACAGTGCAACACTAAATAGGTGCAAAAAGCATCCGGGGCTTGATTTTCGGTCAATGTGATCACACCACCAAGAAAATAAACTTGGAAAGACAAATTCAAATTAAACTTGTGATTCAAAGACACATACCAGCCGACCAAAATAAGGGTGTGCAGATCTAGCCCAAAAAATGTCGATGCCGATGCCGATTTGAATGAAGATTCGTACCCTGACAGAGGCTGCGGATATCAAAGGCTGACGAAATGGGCATGAAATGACACCGGCGAGCTCGGTGATGAGGAGGCGGCAGACAAGTTGATGTACCACCGATCGAGATTACCCACTATGATGAAAGTATAGCCCGCTGCCACAAAGCCAAGCCTTAAGAGGAAAGATTGAGGAGTCACTGAGCTCTAGTGGATGAAATAATCATAACTGATCAAGACATGCAGGTTGGTATCCCCTCCCCTCCTAGATCAACACAATTGGTGCTAACTAATATGGATATAAAGGGGTGGTGTGTACAGGACACCAGGATGGTGGCTTGCAAGGCATTCTTGGATGATGATGCCTTCGTGAAAACTCCTATGTTCTTGAGTTGATCTAGAGGATGAAACTTGAAGAATATCAGGATAAATGCAAGAACAAGAGGGAATCAAGACTTGATAGGTCTGACTAGGAGAATGATGATGAAGTCAAAGCTGAATTAATGGAGCAATTCAAAAGCATCACTCTTGATAAAGGAAGCAAACTTGTATCTCAGGCTGGTGTTTACTCCTCCCTGAATGGGACATAGTTGATACTATAGCATTCAATGCTATTATGCAGTCTAAGCATCCTATGCAAAACAGTGAAGAAGAAGTCAAGGTAGCTCTACAAGACTCTACTTTTAGTGAGGAATATGAAACTTTAGCCATGTGGGTACTGGCACCTCAAGGTAGAAAACCAAATGTGGCTAATATTAGCCCAAGTCTAAGGGGTGGGCTCAATATCAAGAGAGCTTCTAAAACCTCAGCCACAAGCCTGACACTGAATGTGGCCAAATTGGCCCATAAGACAGTTGAAAGAGATGAAGCTGAAAAGAAAATCCTAATGGAAAAGTACAATGCAATAATTGGGGAGTATAGTAGAATACAGCAGAAAAATGTTGAGCTACAGTCTAAAGTAGATAGATTGAGATACGGGCAGGTGGGAGAATCCTCCAGTGCCTCTGCTATCAGAGCATTACCTACTACTTTGGGGTCATTGCCCCCTATTATCCCAATCATTTCTACTCTTGGATCCCCAATTCAAACACCTACTAATAGCCCTGCACTAGGGTCATTCGAAGAGGAAGATGAGTATTTTGTAGATCCTACCAAAAAGAAAATGATGAATAAAATCATAGAATTACAGGCTACCCTAAGGGAGAGTGAGGATGGTGCTATGGCTAAACACAATGAGGTGGTTGACACTGTTTTGAGGTATTTAAATGAGAATGTTGATTCTAGATTTCTGGTTGTACATTCTTTATATTCTTTATTCTTGGGTGGAATACAAAACATTAACAGAGATCAGGAAGTTGTTCTACCTCTGGTTGAGAAGTGGATCCCTCAGACCACTAATTTAGATGTTATGTTTAAGGCTTCCAGATTTGATGTAAATAACAGGCCCCAGTCATTAAAGCCTACATAAATCTTTGTGAAATCATTGAAGGGATTCCAAACCCTACCTGATGATTTGAGTAGGAAAATTAGAGAACTAGTGAAGATTTTTGATGATTGGAATGACACTTTTCTCCAAATGTAATAGATGCACAAGGAAATATTAAGACACTGTAATAGTGGCAAGATAGGCCAGAATAGGTTATTAATGAACAAATCAAATTGATTTGTAATGACTCAGATCATGACTTGTTGGTAAGCAGCATGGATAAAATAATTAATACCAGCATGTTCTGAGAGTCATTTGAGAGGGAGGCCAACCAGGTTGTGGTGAAATTCACACCTTATAATACCAAGGTGAGGGAGGTGGTGAATTTTAATTGGCCAATGGATGAGGAATATCAGAATTGGGTGGACAAGTACTTAATCGAAGAGGAGTGAAACGGTGTCTATTACTAGCAACTGACAGCTCAGTGGTTATATTATAACTGATTATGGTTTTGTTTCCATTGAGGCTTTGGGCACAGGTTCTGAGGTGTAACAAATGCTACAGCTATTGTGTAATGAGTAGAAATCAATGAAAAGATGCTCCGGGACTTGGTGGTTTTGATCATAGTTTTGAATTGGCACATAGCAGTCCAGTTGACCAGTGACATGTGTAATTTTTGGCCCGATGCTTGCTGCTCCTTCATTTTCTATAAGAAGGATTTCAAGGCCAAAAATAAGGGTTGGCAAGTTAGATATTTTGAAGGTCAAGTCTAGGTATAGTTGCAGAGCAGATTGTAAGAACCTTTTTGAATGTTAAGGAAATTTAGGTTTGGGGTTATCCTCTAATGGGTTTTAAAGTTATGGAGGTTTGATGTTTCATAAGCAACACTAGCATTTGAGCTATGATGTTATATCTCAAGTTCATGTCTCTCCTTTGTACAAACATGTCATAATTTTGAATAGAATAATCAAGGATTATGATGTTCATCTCATTGCTCTGATATGTGTGTTTTCTGTTTTGGCTTTAATTCAAAGAATTAATTAAAGTGCTTGGATGGAATCATGGATGGGTATGTTTGTAGAGGGATTTAGTAAGAAGTATTAGGTTGGGACAGAAATTGGATGCAGAATGAGCTCTAAGTATTTAAACACATGAATGTTTTGAATTTGTCCCCAAGATAATGCAATAAAATTTTTGCTAGGGCATGAAATTGGAGTTTATTTTGATGCTTTGTAAGTATAGGGTAATTTTTTGAGCTATTGTGGGTGTGAATCTAATGAATGTTTGGTATAGAGAATTTAGAGAACCCTCCCGGGTTTGTATGGCTATTATTATAATGTCCTTCAAGCACCCTGACAATCTAACCTATTGCCAATAATGAATGTTGTGGATAACAACACTGTGTCTTTGTATTTAGTCGAATGATTTCTTTGATGTTGATTGTTCTGCTCCAAATTGCATAATAATAATGTATATCTATTCGATGTTATTGGTTAACATTCTTGAATCGGAATGCTGTCAATCTCATTCAGATTATCATGGGCCTCTTGCTCACCAAAACTTTGTATGTTTGACTATTACTTGTGAAAGTTTAGGCATCAATACCAGCTCATTCTTAGTTTTTGGTCATCTAATTTATTTGTGTGAATGAGATCTATTGTTGTACAAAGGGGATTAGTGGTGACACTGTGCTTTTGGTATCTATAAGAAGGGTTTCTTCTAGAAATAGCAATTAGTTTATGAGAGTTTGCCAGGTAGTCGAGTTTTAGAAAATCATTTAGTTTTGAGCATTTATAATACTTTGATTCAGGGGAGTTGATTATGATGGAAGATTAATTCAAACCACCCTCAAGCTGATTTGAATGTGTCTTGCATTCTTGAGCCCTTGTAGGATTGTAGGTGAATAGTGTCAGCAAAGAAAGATATTTTATTTTTTTGTCTTATCTTATACCATTTTACGAGAATGGGGGTGCCAATGTGCGAGAAGATCTTTGGAAACTAGGCATGAAAATTGAAGGTAAAGAGAATGGGGTGCCAAACTTATAGTACTCATTGCCCCTTGGTCGTCGATTTTCATGAGTCCCTCAACCTCATCCTTAGCGCTGGTATTGACCTTGTTTTCACTCCTCCAAACTCTTCCTCGGACTGATATTATTGTTTCCTCTATTGGTGTAGGTATTGTGTTTTAACTTCAAACTCTTCCTCGGTGCTGGTATTGAACTTGTTTTCACTCCTCCAAACTCTTCCTCAGCATTGGCATTGAC
Organism: Sequoia sempervirens; assembly: GCA_007258455.2. Taxonomy (NCBI): domain Eukaryota; kingdom Viridiplantae; phylum Streptophyta; class Pinopsida; order Cupressales; family Cupressaceae; genus Sequoia; species Sequoia sempervirens. The sequence goes on along the minus strand of VDFB02016941.1, from coordinate 50,710 downwards.
CTTGTTTTCACTACTTCAAACTCTTCCTCGGCGCTGGCATTGACCTTTCACTTCTCCAATTTGACAAGCTACAACCTGGTTTCGTTAGCTTTTACAATATGTTAATTAAGTTCAAAATTTTGGCACCATTTAGCTAGGTTTTAATATTCTACAATATAGTTAAGCATATATTAGCTATATTTTACATAATAAATAATATAATTATTCAACTTATTATAATTAGATATTATATTCTTTAACAAAATTATTAAATATATATAAAATTATTATAATTAATAATTAATAATAAGTATATTTTTATATAATACAAAATATAATGTATAATATATATTTAATATAATAGTAATATATATTAATATAAGAGAGAAACTAAATTTTGATTGGTTGTTTCATGTCAACAATCTAAGGATGGCATGTGTCCTTGGGGAGTTATGCTCAAGGTAGCATGCCATTTGATTAAAGATATGATAGTTCTCCTTTAAGACCTCTTTAATGTACCCATTGCACACTTAAGGAGACAAGATAAAATATAGGGAAGAAATATAGAGAGGGAATAAGCAAACATACAAATAGAAAGGAGACAAAGAGATAGAGAGGGGTAGAGATAAGAGATAGGGTGAATAGATGAGATATAGGAGGGTGATTGATATATCTCTCCCTGTTTCTCTCTATATCTCCCACTATCTATGTCACTCCGCCTCTTCCCCCTCTATCTATTGAGCTATCTCTCCCTCTCCCCTTTCTCTCTCAACTCCCCTTCCATCTCTCCTACTCTATATCTCTATCTCTATTTCTCTTTTATCTCCTCTTACTCCTCTCTATATGCCGATAATTAGGAGGTGGAGGTGCCTTAAAGGAGTGAGGGAGCTAAAAGGAGAGTGGGAGAGAGGTGGGAAGAGGTGGAAAAAAGTGGGAGAGGAGTGGGGGAGAGGTAGGAAGAGGTGGGAGAGAGTGGGAGGGAGTAGGAAGAAGGTGGGAGAGGAGTGGGAGGGGTTAATGGGAGAAGTGGGAGAGTGGGAGATAGGGAGAGAGAGAGTGGGAGAGAGAGAGTGGGAGAGGGAGCGAGAGAGTGGGAGAGAGTGGGAGAGAGTGTGGGAGAGTGGGGAGAGTGAAAGTGTGTACATGGGGTTTCTATACATAGTATTTGTAAGAGAATTGTATCTCTATTTTGAATTATTCTAAACCTTGTTTCTATTTAGTAGTTTTAAATTCATTTTTTTGTTATACTCTATAATTAATAGTTTATATATTGCACTCTCTCTATACATGATTTTTAGCAAGATTGGGGACACTAATAAACCTTCATAAAAGACCAACATGAAAACCATGAAAATAAAACTGAAAATAAAAATTTAACATAGTAAAATGGCCAATCATGTGCCAAAAATGAAAAGAACCATTTGTTGTTACTCTAATATTTCAACCACATACTAAATTACCAAGTGCATTTTATAAATGTATCATGCAAGGAGCACAATATTGGGAATCAATGTGAATGATTCTCATCAACAAATTAGACAAGCTTTGAGATTGAAGGACCCAAGCTCTTTGTAGGTTTTCAATGAAGATTTAATTAGCCACTAATAGGAACAATAAGAAAATAGTGTGAAAATAAGATTCAACTATTGGTCCATTTTTGTTCAATATAAGTTGTATTTTAAATCATTATGTGTTGATAACAACCCATGTGGAATTGACATATGAAACCTATGTAGATTAGAAGACTCCTAGTTTACAGGAAAAAAACACCATACATGCTACCCGATTTCATATTACCAATGTGTAATGAATTAACTTTACTTAATTTCCCATTAAATTTATGACCCTGTTGTATCTACCTCTCTCTCTCTACAAAGTCCATATGCTCCTCTTTACCACTTGCATTTAGAAATACACTCTACACCTCTCTCTCTCAAGCTCTACCCTTCTAGAGAGCATCGCCATTTTCTACATTTAAAATACAACTTATATTCTTAGGAAAACCCCATTTTGCCAATATCCTCCCTTTTATATTTGTTGAAAACTATTAATATAAAATTACAACAGTACATCTTCAAAGGTTTCTTGCCCCCTTATGTCATGTCTTTCATGGTGTTGGAAAATTTCTTAGGGCTAGGGTTTTAGCTTTGTCTTCATCTTAAACCCTTGTGTTTACGTAATGCCTTGGTTGGGATCTATTTCACCATTACCTTTTTTGAAGGGTTTTAAAAACATATTATGCCCATCGTTTTGTCTAGGCCTAGTCCATTTGGTCTTAATATTTTATTTCCTTCGCGGGTTTTATTTTCCTGAATCCTGGTTGGCCCTATGCTGAACGGTTTTAAAAAAACTTATGTCGTTGTTTTCCATCCACCTAGTAATGTCCCCTTTCCCTTTAATGAATGTTTTATTTTTTAGAAGGATGAAATTTGTGCTATCGTCGATCAAAATTACTTCAAGATCAATGGTTGCCTGCCATCCCGTGTTCGAGAATTGTAGGATGGCAATATCATGGGCAAGTGACACGTGTCCCATCTGTGGATCAAATTTGTGTGACTATTCATCAACTGTCCTTTGATCTAAGCCATTCCCTACCATCCTGCAATGGTGCTTTGGTTGATTGTGAAATCACGGGTGACTGCCACGTGGACTGTACAAGGTGGGGCCCGAGGAAATTTTACATCAACTTAGTGATGTCCCCTTTCCCTTTAATGAATGTTTTATTTTTCAGAAAGATGAAATTCACACTGTTGTCGATCAAAATGCCTTCAAAATCAACGGTTGCCTGCCATCCTGTGATTGGGAATTGTAGGATGGCGATATCGTTGGTGGGCGACACATGTCCCATCTGGAGATCAAATTTGTGCAACTGTTCATCAACTATCCTTTGATCAAATTTGCAGGATTAAATCACACACATGGTGTTGTTTTCCAAGGGAGCTCAGGTGGAAAACATTCCTCAATCTAGTTGGTCATAATTTTCCTCTAAGAAGAAAGTCAGCAAGACCTTGCAGATGTCTTGCTAACTACCAGTGCATTTTGTTTAGTAGGTGTCTATGTTGCCTATCGGCAAGACCTCGGGGATGTCACGGCGAGTGGAGTTCACATGCAAACACATGTTGGCAGGACATTGGTTATCGTCCTGGTGACTGGGAGTTTCCCATCGGCATGAAAGTTTCCTTCGGAGCTAAGGCATCCATGTGTTGTCTTTCTCTTTCAGGAGAAGCAGAGTAGCAATATTTTGTTTGCATGTTGCTATGCCAAGACACACGCCAACACTTACTAACATCATTAAAAGGTAAGTTTATAATTATAAAAATTTAACATTAGAATTATTTAACATTTGAAATATTATATTTAAATATTATATTATAATAGTTTATAATTTACTTATATAGTAATTTGGATAATAGAAACAATTTTGATTGATTTAATATTTTCTAAGTTCATTATTGATTTTAAATCTTATAAATATAATTATATATCTTTAATCAATATTATAATTTAAAAATAATAATGAATATTAAACATCTTAGATTTTAGTATAACTTAAATATTAAAAAAATTATTAATGTAAAAGTTTATAAAATATAATATATATTTTTTCAAATAAAGATTTAAAGATTATTATATATGTATATTTAAAGATCCATAGAATTATCTTTTTAACTATGAAATTCATATGATTAATTTCATATATAATTTTATCTTATCTTATCTTTTTAACAATTTTTTGGTATCCTACATAATTTGTTTTCTATAAGTATCATGTTGTATACTCTTTATATGGAAGGTAGTGTTTTTTCATTGAGCTTAATAAGTTTTAATAATTTTTAGTCATTTTAAAGATTTTTTATTTTTTAAATAAAGATAGGTATATTTAGACTTTTGATGGCTTATGTACAAATATGTATATTCTTTTATTTATTATTTTTTTTGCAATATCATGTTAATCTTGATTAATCACCTTATTTATTTGTCATTTTTATTTGTTTTTTTGAAAAATATTTTATCTCTACTTTACATCTATGATAATTTCAAAATTATCAAATTTAAAAATTATAAATAAAAACTTATTTTTATTAATCTCTCGAAGTACGTAGGTCCTAATCTTTTGTAGATTAATAACTATCTAAATAGTTATTTCTTTCCTTTATTTCTATAAATGTGTCTCATGTCTCTATTGAAATTTATGAGATGCGTATGTAATTCTTAGCACGACACTCTTAGAGATTAGGATTTATTTTCACATTTATCTAATTTCTTATTGTTCCTATTAGTGGCTAATTAAATCTTCATTGAAAACCTACAAAGATCTTGGGTCCTTCAATCTCAAAGCTTGTCTAATTTCTTGATGAGAATCATTCACATTGATTCCCAATATTGTGCTCCTTGCATAATACATTTATAAAATGCACTTAGTAATTTAGTATGTGGTTGAAATATTAGAGTAACAACAAATGGCTCTTTTCATTTTTGGCACATGATTGGCCATTTTTACTATGTTAAATTTTTATTTTCACTTTTATTTTCATGGTTTTCATGTTGTCAAATTTTCATACATTTCTTAGTCTTTTTAAAAAAATAAGTGAAGGTTCTATTAGTGTCCCCAATCTTGCTAAATATCATATATAGAGAAAGTACAATATATAAACTACCAATTATAGAGTATAACAACAAAATGAATTTAAAAACTACTACATAGAAACAAGGTTTAGAATAATTCAAAATAGAGATACCATTCTCCTACAAATACTATGTATAGAAACCCTATGTAGCCACAGTACTTTCACCCTCAAAATCAATAGAATAAATTCTCATACATTGTTTCTATAATGAATTTAGAGAATAAATTATAAGATTTAAATTCAATAATGAATTTAGAAAATATTAAATCATTCAAAATTGTTTCTATTATCTAAAATGCTATATAAGTAAATATTAAGCCCAATCTTAAGCCTAGCAATAACCCTAAGTGAACACTTATCCTAATTCAACCTTAACCCTGATTTAGCCCAAACCATAACCTTAACCCTAACCCTAATTAAACTCTAGCCCGGATTGAAATCTAACCCTAATTAAACTCTAGTCGTAATTGAACCCCAACCCTAACCCTATTTATTCCTAACCCTAGTATCTCACAAATATAGGATCAAGACCTTGTCAACTCTGGTAAACCTTATTGAATAGTGATAAAAGCTACCTTATCTTTCATTAAGGTAGAAAATTTGTTAGACAACATGCCCCTTGAAAATTGGAGATAGGCAGTACAAAAAGAAGGTAAACACGAATGAAAATGGTCAGTGGTATTGTGGAAGATGTGATAAAACTTTCCCTGAATTTGATTATAAATATATACTTCAATGCAAAGTGGAAGACCATACTTCATTCACTTGGATTACAACTTTTGAAGAAGTGGAAGAAGAAATTATGGGTGTAACAAAAGAATTGAACATTTTGAAGCATGAAAAATAGGATGATGTTAATTTTTCACACATTATACAAAAGTTCCTTTTCAACAGATATATCTAAGTTATTTAATGCCATTTTGTCATGATATACTTCTTTGATGCTGTCAATATTAAATCTAATGATTCATGAACATTTTTGCTTTTAAATTTATTGTTCTTGTTGATTGTTGTTATAGACAAGTTGGTATGATTTCAAATTTCAATGTGTACCCTTATATATGGGAATTGAGAGAAACAATGACAAACAATAATGAAATCAAATTGATTGCTTTCCAAATTCATGTTCATGAAAATGTAAGCATTTTTTCAAGTCAATACGCATCTTGATAAAGATAACTCTCGGTGTGTTTTATATATATTATTAATTAATATAGGTATGCTAGTTAATTAAATTATTAACTATATTTTATTTGTATTATATCTTGAATTGTTAAAAGATGTAAAAATCTTAATACTAGATATATAGGAAAATGGTTAAAAAATTACATATTTTTCAAAAAATAAAATATTAATATATTTCTCTACTTATCTCTCTCTCTCTCTCCCCTCTCTCCGTATCTCCTTATATCTCTATCTTGCCATATCTCTGTCTCTCTTTTTCTTACATCCTAATAGAAGAAGAGAGGAATCTCATAATTCAATTGGATGGTGTCTATAGTTTTAAATAAATCTATTGGAGACAAAAATCAAGGATTAAATGACTTAAATAAGGTGTAAAACAAAGTTTTTTCATTTAAAATGCAAAATTAGAATTCAAAGAAACATAATATGAAGATTGAAGATGGAAAGAGGGAAAGAGGGAGGAGAGTGGAGAGAGATATGGGGTAGAGGGTTAAACGTAGGGGGTAGAGGGTTTAAGGGTTTATAGTTTAAGGGTATGGAGGGAGAGATATAGAGGGAGTGAGTGAGTGAGAGAAAGACCTAAGAGAAGGAGAAGGGGTAGGAGGGAGAGACTTGAGATAGAGTGAATGAGTATGAGAGAGACCTCAGAGAGGGAGTGATGCTAGGAGGGAAAGACTTGAGAGAGAGAGAGAGGGAGGGAGGGTTAATGGTAGAATTAGATGGTTTAAGGGTTTAAGAGTTAAGGGTGGAGGATAGATATAGAGGAGTGAGTGAGTGAGAGAGAGACCTGAGAGAGAGGAGAGGGAAGGGTAGGATATTGAAGGTAGTTGAGAGAGAGAAGAGAGGGAGGGTTAAGGGTAGAGGTAGATGGTTTAAGGGTTTAAGGTTAAGGGTGGAGGGGATAGAGATAGAGGAGTGAGTGAGTGAGAGAAAGACCTAAGAGGGAAAGGGAGTGAGTGAGTGAGGAAATACCTAAGAGAGAGAGAAGAGAGGGGGTAGGAGGGAGAGACTTGAGAGAGGAGGCCTGAGAGAGGGAGAGGGGTAGGAGGAGATACTTGAGAGAGAGAGAGAGGGTAGAGGGTTTAAGAGTTTGGGGTTTAAGGGTTAAAGGTTAATGGTTTAGGGTTTTAGGGTTATGGGTAGTGATGGAACTTCAAAGTTTTGTTCTGAGTGTTCTATTTTATAAAAACAACACATATGGACTAATAGTTGAACACAAAAAATCTATTTGTTGTTATAAAAACAACACATAATGATTTAAAATACAACTTATATTGAACAAAAATGGGCCAATAGTTTAACACTATAACTTTTTGAAAATCCTTCACATTTAATGCCAATATACATGTTATTTATTGTGCTCACCTTTTATATTTGTAATAGGACAAACTATTAATATAAAATTATCCAATGCTTGTACTGATGGAACTTCAAATTTTGTTCCTAATGTTTCATTCATGCCCTACCTTATGTCACTGGTCTTTCATGGTGTTGGAAAATTTCTTAGGGCTAGGGTTTTAGCTTTGTCTTCATCTTAAACCCTTGTGTTTACGTAATGCCTTGGTTGGGATCTATTTCACCATTACCTTTTTTGAAGGGTTTTAAAAACATATTATGCCCATCGTTTTGTCTAGGCCTAGTCCCTTTGGTCTTAATATTTTATTTCCTCCGCGGGTTTTATTTTCCTAAATCCTGGTTGGCCCTATGCTGAACGGTTTTAAAAAAACTTATGTCGTTGTTTTCCATCCACCTAGTAATGTCCCCTTTCCCTTTAATGAATGTTTTATTTTTCAGAAGGATGAAATTTGTGCTATTGTCGATCAAAATTACTTCAAGATCAATGGTTGCCTACCATCCCATGTTCGAGAATCGTAGGATGGCAATATTGCGGGCAAGTGACACGTGTCCCATCTGTGGATCAAATTTGTGTGACTATTCATCAACTGTCCTTTGATCTAAGCCATTCCCTGCCATCCTGCAATGGTGCTATGGTTGATTGTGAAATCATGGGTGACTGCCACGTGGACTGTACAAGGTGGGGCCCGAGGAAATTTTACATCAACTTAGTGATGTCCCCTTTCCCTTTAATGAATGTTTTATTTTTCAGAAGGATGAAATTCACACTGTTGTCAATCAAAATTCCTTCAAAATCAACGGTTTCCCGCCATCCTGTGATTGGGAATTGTAGGATGGCGATATTGCTGGTGGGCGACACGTGTCCCATCTGGAGATCAAATTTGTGCAACTGTTCATCAACTATCCTTTGATCAAATTTGCAGGATTAAATCACACACATGGTGTTGTTTGCCAGGGGAGCTCAGGTGGAAAACATTTCTCAATCCAGTTGGTCATAATTTTCCTCTAAGAAGAAAGTCAGCAAGACCTTGCAGATGTCTTGCTGACTACCAGTGCATTTTATTCAGTAGGCGTCTGTGTTGCCTATCGGCAAGACCTCGGGGATGTCACGGCGAGTGGAGTTCACATGCAAACACATGTCGGCAGGACATTGGTTATCGTCCCGGTGACTGGGAGTTTCCCATCGGCATGAAAGTTTCCTTCGGAGCTAAGGCATCCATGTGTTGTCTTTCTCTTTCAGGAGAAGCAGAGTAGCAATATTTTGTTTGCATGTTGCTATGCCAAGACACACGTCAACACTTACTAACATCATTAAAAGGTAAGTTTATAATTATAAAAATTTAACATTAGAATTATTTAACATTTGAAATATTATATTTAAATATTATATTATAATAGTTTATAATTTACTTATATAGTATTTTCGATAATAGAAACAATTTTGATTGATTTAATATTTTCTAAGTTCATTATTGATTTTAAATCTTATAAATATAATTATATATCTTTAATCAATATTATAATTTAAAAATAATAATGAATATTAAACATCTTAGATTTTAGTATAACTTAAATATTAAAAAAATTATTAATGTAAAAGTTTATAAAATATAATATATATTTTTTCAAAATAAAGATTTCAAGATTATTATATATGTATATTTAAAAATCCATAGAATTATCTTTTTAACTATGAAATTCATATGATTAATTTCATATATAATTTTATCTTATCTTATCTTTTTAACAATTTTTTGGTATCCTACATAATTTGTTTTCTATAAGTATCATGTTGTATACTCTTTATATGGAAGGTAGTGTTTTTTCATTGAGCTTAATAAGTTTTAATAATTTTTAGTCATTTTAAAGATTTTTTATTTTTTAAATAAAGATAGGTATATTTAGACTTTTGATGGCTTATGTACAAATATGTATATTCTTTTATTTATTATTTTTTTTGCAATATCATGTTAATCTTGATTAATCACATTATTTATTTGTCATTTTTATTTGTTTTGTTGAAAAATATTTTATCTCTACTTTACATCTATGATAATTTCAAAATTATCAAATTTAAAAATTATAAATAAAAACTTATTTTTATTAATCTCTTGAAGTACATAGGTCCTAATCTTTTGTAGATTAATAACTATCTAAATAGCTATTTCTTTCCTTTATTTCTATAAATGTGTCTCATGTCTCTATTGAAATTTATGAGATGCGTATGTAATTCTTAGCACGACACTCTTAGAGATTAAGATTTATTTTCACATTTATCTAATTTCTTATTGTTCCTATTAGTGGCTAATTAAATCTTCATTGAAAACCTACAAAGATCTTGGGTCCTTCAATCTCAAAGCTTGTCTAATTTCTTGATGAGAATCATTCACATTGATTCCCAATATTGTGCTCCTTGCATAATACATTTATAAAATGCACTTGGTAATTTAGTATGTGGTTGAAATATTAGAGTAACAACAAATGGTTCTTTTCATTTTTGGCACATTATTGGCCATTTTTACTATGTTAAATTTTTATTTTCATGGTTTTCATGTTTTCAAATTTTCACACATTTCTTAGTCCTTTTTAAAAAATAAGTGAAGGTTCCATTAGTGTCCCCAATCTTGCTAAATATCATATATAGAGAAAGTACAATATATAAACTACCAATTATAGAGTATATCAACAAAATGAATTTAAAAACTACTACATACAAACAAGGTTTAGAATAATTCAAAATAGAGATACCATTCTCCTACAAATACTATGTATAGAACCCCTATGTAGCCACAGTACTTTCACCCTCAAAATCAATAGAATAAATTCTCATACATTGTTTCTATAATGAATTTAGAGAATAAATTATAAGATTTAAATTCAATAATGAATTTACAAAATATTAAATCATTCAAAATTGTTTCTATTATCTAAAATACTATATAAGTAAATATTAAGCCCAATCTTAAGCCTAGCAATAACCCTAAGTGAACACTTATCCTAATTCAACCTTAACCCTGATTTAGCCCAAACCATAACCTTAACCCTAACCCTAATTAAACTCTAGCCCGGATTGAAATCTAACCCTAATTAAACTCTAGTCGTAATTGAACCCCAACCCTAACCCTATTTATTCCTAACCCTGGTATCTCACAAATATAGGATCAAGACCTTTCCAACTCTGGTAAACCTTATTGAATAGTGATAAAAGCTACCTTATCTTTCATTAAGGTAGAAAATTTTTGTTAGACAACATGCCCCTTGAAAATTGGAGATAGGTAGTACAAAAAGAAGGTAAACACGAATGAAAATGGTCAGTGGTATTGTGGAAGATGTGATAAAACTTTCCCTGAATTTGATTATAAATATATACTTCAATGCAAAGTGGAAGACCATACTTCATTCACTTGGATTACAACTTTTGAAGAAGTGGAAGAAGAAATTATGGGTGTAACAAAAGAATTGAACATTTTGAAGCATGAAAAATAGGATGATGTTAATTTTTCACACATTATACAAAAGTTCCTTTTCAACAGATATATCTAAGTTATTTAATGCCATTTTGTCATGATATACTTCTTTGATGCTGTCAATATTAAATCTAATGATTCATGAATATTTTTGCTTTTAAATTTATTGTTCTTAGTTGATTGTTGTTATAGACAAGTTGGTATGATTTCAAATTTCAATGTGTACCCTTATATATGGGAATTGAGAGAAACAATGACAAACAATAATGAAATCAAATTGATTGCTTTCCAAATTCATGTTCATGAAAATGTAAGCATTTTTTCAAGTCAATACGCATCTTGATAAAGATAACTCTCGGTGTGTTTTATATATATTATTAATTAATATAGGTATGCTAGTTAATTAAATTATTAACTATATTTTATTTGTATTATATCTTGAATTGTTAAAAGATGTAAAAATCTTAATACTAGATATATAGGAAAATGGTTAAAAAATTACATATTTTTCAAAAAATAAAATATTAATATATTTCTCTACTTATCTCTCTCTCTCCCCTCTCTCCGTATCTCCTTATATCTCTATCTTGCCATATCTCTCTCTCTCTCTCTGTATATATATATATATCCCCCCTCTATCTCCCTATCTCTCTATATACTTATTTCTCCCTCTATCTCTCTCTATATCTCTATCTATTTTTATCCCTTTGCCTCTCTCATTCTATATTCATCTCTACCTCTATCTATAGAGAGAGATACAAATGTGAAGCATTGGACCTTCCCAAAGATCCACCAATCTCAACACTACTCCCAACTATTTTGAGCATTTAAGTACATATTGTATACTAGATAAAGAGGCATGTGTCAAAGCTCATATTAACCTAAGTAACACATTAAGAATTCTAAGGATTTGTGCTTGGAAAAAATGCATAATTTTTTTTTTTGTTGGATGTCATGTTGTATAGTTTAGAAAAGCTCAAAATATGAATAGGATTTTAAGGACATATATTATGGTAGCTTGCAATGCAAAAGAAGGAAGGAAATCTATTATCAATTTTAATCTACAATTTAATACCATATGAAAAATCACATGTAGTATTATCTAAGACTAATTCTTGGCATATTAATTTTATAAAATACACTTACCATACAATAAGCTTCTCCCAAGAAAGAAACCATAAGTGAACATTAATTGAACCCTAATTGTAGATTCACAACTCTAATCATAACCCTAATTGAACCCTAATTGTAGATTCATAACTCTAATCATAACCCTAAGGGAACACTTATTGGATAGTAGTCCTAATTGTACCATAACCATAACTTTGAACTATAGTTGAACTCTAATCCTAACCCTAACACTAATTCTTATCCTAATTGAACCTTAACCCCAACCCTAATCTTAACCTTGACCCTATTTGAACTCTTATTGAATTCATAACCTTAATTAAACCCCAACCTCATCCTCAATCCTAACCCAAATTGAACATTAATTGATCCCTAAACCTAACCCTATGTGAACACTCATCCTAATTGAACTCTAAATTTTTAGTTGAAAATATTAAAGTGCCTTAGATTTTCCCATTCATCGTCATTTATCATTCAATTCCTAATAGAACTCCAAAAATTTATACGTTTATAATGTTTTTAATACACACCTACTATTAAGGGTTTAGGGTTAAGGGGAGAGAGATAGAGGGAGTGAGTGAGTGACCCATTTACATATTATTTTGTTATTCTTCGTTAGTTAAATATTTAGTTACCCATTTACTGTTAGCAAAAATGACCCAAGAATTTAATAGAATAGACTACTCATATAATACCTTGCATTATGGAGCTCAATTCTCTGATATATTACTACTTATCAAATCATTTGTAAATAATTGTAAACTTATGACTCCATTTAAGCATTTAATTGATTTTCTTGAATCAAAGAAAAAGCATAGACAGACAATTGAACAAATTCTCAAGAGAAGAATGACAACTTCATTAACATTTCATTCAAAATTCACTCAAATCCACATAAGGAGAGAAAATATATTATAATTATACATTTATTCATGCTTATAAGTCATATTTGCATACAATTTAAGATAATTTGCATATATTCATCCAAAACTCAAAATAGGATATCTATTCTATTCCGTCCGCTTGGGGTTTTAATAGCCAATGGCACCACAGATATCACTTCCTCATCAGAGGACAAATATATTTCTACCCATATATTCAAATCAAAACCTAGCTAGAGCTTTCATCAGTTCTCTCCCTACAAATGAGCCCTGAATTCCCTTTTATATGACAAGAGAGCAACAAGCTTCGGGCTCAAATGTAATTTCACCACAAATTTTCATTTGAAAAATCTCCATTGCATTTGACTTTCATTACAAAAATTCCCACACATTGAATCTGCAAAACATATATAGTGCATGAACTGGGGTAGCGTAAAAGAATAGGGAACACAAATTGTCATCAAAATCCCCTTGTCACTATCCACACAAAAACACTAGGCAACCAAATTTCCACGAAGGCACCACAAGAACTTCTTATTTACCTGCCACTCTACCCTTACCAACACTCAGTCCCTAGTATACACGCCTGCTTCTAGTTGTTTCCCAATACGGTAGACCCTCAGCCACCTCTTCTTTCTTGTCCTTGCCCAATATGATTCTAGTTCGTCTGCTTATGGTTTTAACAGTTGATGTTCCCACAGATATCATTTCCTCATCAAAGGGAAGACTGTGATTGAAGTGACTTAAATACCGACAGTAGTCCGAGTCGGTCTCGGTTACATCATCAAAAGTGTTGCTCGTAAGGTCAATGGGCGAGTGCTGGCCGCATCTAGAGCACACCGACTGCTTGCCTTTGTCATCTACCAGTTGAGCAGCAATGTCTTGGAATTGCAACCTTCTACTGCAACCAAAGCAGTAGAAGGTTACAATTCTAGGACATTGTTGCCCAACCAAAGCACCTTCCTGAATAGCAGGACCGAGCTTTTGTGAGCTCAAATGAACAGACCTCCTTACTGACTTACTCATTTTCTCTTCTTAGAAAAGCACTCAAACTTGATTAGACTCAGCCCACAAAGCGCTCTAACTACTACAAGAATGACACTATTAGCAGTTAATTCCTCTTGTATTTATTGTGCGAGGTAATGGCAACCTTCATCAATGCTTAGTAAATATGCAAGTGCAAACATGGCAATTTGGCAGCGTATGTATTGTCACCATTTAACTAGAGCTGGATGAGAATCCAAAGATCACCCTTCATGATTTCCAAGAACAACATCTTCACATAGATTGAGATCGACGTGACTACACAAGCAAGGAATAATTCATTAATGCTTCACCAACCTTCATCTTCCTCCTGCGAGCTAGCAGGGAACAACAAAGATTTACATTAGCTTTTGATCTTGGTTGTCGATCTAAAACCACAGGTTATGAGCTCGATCTAATATAGGACATACATCTTCCTTTTGCTGACCTCGCACCAAATAAGAGGGTGACACCTTAGGTCTGCGAGTTGGTGGGGTACGATCGAGATCTTGTCCCATATCTTTGAATCTAGAAAACCTACACATTGCATGGTTAGTATTTAATGAAAGGCTTTGGCTAAGCCATTGGTGACATGACCACTGGAGTTAATGGCTTAGGCTTATGTCACCAAATTTAAATTAAAACCCAACTTTGATTTTAATACTTTATTTCCTCTGCAGGGTTTTATTTCCTAAGTCTCGACTGGCCTCGTTAAATTCTTATCCCAACCCTAACAAAGAACAAATGATTAAGTTAAGGATTGTATTTCTTTTTATAACTTTAGATCTAGAGAATTCTTAATTACCAATTATTATTTGTGCATTTGTATATGAATCCAATTGAATGCCTTTCCATATCATTATGCAAAATTTTATTATTGCAACCCTAACTCTAACACTAATTAAACCTTGACCCTAACCTGATTGAACTCATATTATAACCCTAACTCTAACACTAATTGAATTGTAATCATAACCCTAGGTATTGTTGAAACCTAATCCTAATTGTATCAAAGCCCTAGAGAACTCTAATTAAACCCTAACCCTAAAATAGACAATAACCATTACCTTAATTGAACCCTAACTCCAATCCTAGCCCTAATTTAAGACTAACCTTAACCCTGACCTTAATTAAACCCTTATTGAATTATAACCCTAATTGATCCCTAACCCAAATTAAATACTAATTGAACCTTAACCCTAAGTGAATAGCAACCTTAATTAAACTCCAACCATAATCCTATTTGAATTTTGACCCTAATCATAACCATAATTCAACCCTAACCTTAATTGAACCCTAACCCTAAACATGACTTCAATTAAGTTTAAGGTTCAAATAGGGTTAGACTTTAATTAGGTATAGGATTCAATTAGGATTAGGGTTGGGGTTGGGGTAAAGATTAAGGTTCTATGATAGAGCCTGGGGTTAGTGTTAGGGTTCAATTGGGGCAAGGGTTAGTATTAGGGTTAGGGTTATAGTTCAATTAGGGTTTCATTAGTGTTAGTTTTTGATGCAGGAGCATCCAGTGGTGTCAGGGTAATCTTGCATCACCCAAAAAGATGATTTCCATTTGTGTTCCTATTGTTTGCTTTTTGTAGATGTTTTTGCATTTCTGGATACCCTTTTTGTCGAATAAGAGTTTCCAACTTTCAGAACTATTTTTCTATTTTTTATGCTCAACTTCTATTTTTAGCAGGTTTCAATTTGAAGTCGTGGGAAGACAAAAAATTATGGGAAGGTTCAAGATGGAAAAATACACAGTTTGGTGAAAGAATCAGGTCAAGATCATTCACGGTTTAAAAGTTATTCAAGTTCCAGTTTCTGCTTTTTGCCCTGAAAAACCTTCCAAGCTCAGTTTGAAGCACTAAACGATCTCGGACAGGCCTGAAAATTTGCAGAAACACCAAAGTAGTCTACCAAAGGCCTACTTTGAGGAAAATCATCTTTTCGAGAGCTTTCCAAAAAGGTATTATCATTGAAGATCCAATGGTCAGATTAAAAGTTATGGCTTCTAGAAGTTGGTGCATATTTTAGAAATGTGCTAATTTTCGACTATGAATTTAAACTTGAATTTCTAATTGTAATTTTGGCTCCAAACCTCCAAAAATCTTATCTCAAAGGTTGTTTTTGGTTCCAAACCGAAATGGGTCTATTTATGGACTTGTTTCTAATTTTTTGAGTAACTTTTTGGGGAAAGAAGATTGCATGCTGCGAAAGGGGAATCTGGGTAATTTTCTGTAAGTCTGTAATTTGCATGTAATACATAGCTTGGGGATTTGAGATCCTCTGCATGTAAGAGTTCCATATTTTTTTGAATAAAAATATTATTCTCTATTTTGTGAGCATTGTTTTGTGTCTTGGGTTTGCTCCCTCGTCAGTTTTAGAATCATAGTTATGTTTAATAGGGTTGGATATAAAATTAGGGTTAGGTTTAAAGTTAATTAGTGTTAGTTTTAGGGCTGGGGTTATGTTTAGACTTATAATTAATGTTAGTATTGGGATTAGATTCTATCACTTTAATAAAAATAGTCTTCTATAAATTCATTCAATTTTTTTTTAAATTATATAATTTAAAATATTTTCAAATTTACCTATGTTGATATATGAGAGATATAGCAATTCTAAACTCTATACAATTTATAGTTAACCTGACATTATGTATAAATTTTTTTCAGTTATGAATGTTATAATATAAAAAATAAATGTGTTTTCAATGTTTATTTGTCGGTTTAAAAGATGTGCCAATAATGTTGCAATCACTAATGATTAATTTTTTCTTGATGGTTAAAATAGATTGGTAAGTAAATTTATCTATAATAAGTAAATTTATCATTGATTTTTTCTTGATAAGTAAATCAATATTTCATAAATTTATCTATAATTCTTATTTAATTTTTCTTAATTATATTAAATTATATTTTATTAAATTGTTAAAAAATTTAAGTTGCTTATAAATAATTTTATGTGTTTTTTATAATTAAGTTGATATTGTGTATAAAAGGTTTAAGTTATGAATGCTATAATATAAAAAGATAAATTTGTTTTCAAAGTTTATTTGTTAGTTTGATGTGAGAATAATGTTGCATAGTAATGATTAATTTTTTCTTGATTGGTTAAGTGATATTGTGAAATTATTCTATATTAATTGAATGTTATGAATGCTATATAATATAAAGAAAAATATTTATAATATATTTTTAATGCATCTTTATATTTTATAAACAAACATCTAAAATAACAAGAGCTGCAGAGCAGCGAAGTTCCTCCCATAAAGTTTTAGAATGGTTTTGTTTGTACTTGTTGTGCTTGTTGTGTATTGCAAAAGGCCTGGATCAAACATCAAAAATCTCAATTGAACCCATATGCTCATTTTGTTGGTTGTAGAGTAGTGGAAAAAAGAATTGCAATAGTCATTGGACCAAGACCACAAGGTAGAGGATTTATTGATGAAGTTATTCTTGAATCCTCTTCATAGGAAATATGACCGACTAATTGGTATTCTCTTTTAGGACTAGGATCCTACAAAAGTGGAAGCAATAGTTTTAATTTGCTATATATTAACATATTTTACTTACAATTTTTTTTTGAAAAAGGAAGTTAGAAGGTGTCATACCTCTACTACATTTTAGCCAAGATCAATAAGTATTGCACCAGGTTTCAACCAATCACCATGAACCAAATTTGGCTCGCCTACTATCTTGAATCACAACTACATACTATAGACTCATCATTGTGTGCATTGATGTTTGTCTAGGGTATTAATTGTTTAACTTAGACATTGATGTGTATACTCCTAGCTTCCAGATCTTCTTGTCTCAATTACTTTTTTGTCGACATCCCTATCTCTGGATAAGTCATAACCAAATTATAAGGTCATCTCTAGATGGGCATGCTCTCTGCCAAATATGATCAACTAGGGCATGAGTGAACTAAATGTGTTACATATCCATCAACGTTAAATTATTTGGATGATCAGAAAAACTTCAAAACATTGTAGACATAAAGAGAAAGATTAAATAAAAACTAAATGAGATACACTCTTGACAATCTTTGTTCGGGATTTTCACTACTATTTGGTTCTATGTTATATTCTTTTCAAAATTATAATTTTTTTTATTATGATCAATTAGAATAGACTCTACAAGAAATGCATAAATATATTATCTTGTGTAAGAAGCCCACGAATAGAAATAATAATTTGTTGATAAATCACAAGAGATAAATCTTTGCAGTCAAACACAAATCTCTAGATTTTTCACACTAATCCAATAATTATTGCCAATGAATTAGAACAATAGTATCAATCTTAGTTCAATGATATATGTCAATATTAAATTCATACTTACCAATAAATTTTAGATACTCCACACTGGACACTGAAACAAATTGAAAAGTTTTCTTTATTTGCATCTCCTCTAGAAACTCATCTATCTTGTAAGTCAAGTAACATGTGCAAACACTATGTACTGGCTTGTGTTGCTAGAATTGGCAGTCATGTAAATTTTTATAACATACTAGCTAGTATAAGTTCTACACTAAGGGCC
The DNA here is from genome assembly GCA_007258455.2 of Sequoia sempervirens. Classification (NCBI taxonomy): domain Eukaryota; kingdom Viridiplantae; phylum Streptophyta; class Pinopsida; order Cupressales; family Cupressaceae; genus Sequoia; species Sequoia sempervirens. The sequence goes on along the minus strand of VDFB02016941.1, from coordinate 32,519 downwards.
TCTACCATTTTGATGGAAAAAATACATGATAATGGGTCTCTTTAACTTAATCCCCTAATTTATGAAGAAGACCCTATGGGGGATGATTAATCAAATTGAAAAAGAAGAAAATTCATTATGCAATTAGTACTCCCCTGGTTGAAGTTAATAAGAGGTATATGCAGTATAAAAGTTGCCAAGTCAACTTATTAAAGGTTTGGACATATCCAATTTGATAATCATTCCAGAATAATAGTAAAATCTTGAGAGATTGAATGGTTCTCCAGGTGTAGGTGGATTTTCAAGGTGTAATGGCATAAACATTAAAAAAATCATAACCCTAATTAAATCCTAATTGAACCCTAATTGAACCTTAATCTAAATGAACCCTAACCTTAACCCTAATTGAACTATAACCCTAACTCTAATTAAACCTTAATAGTAGACTGAACTAAAATAAGCCTAATTGAACCCTAACTATAAGTTGAACTTGATTCTAATCATAACACTAATTGAATGCCAACCTTAACCATAATTAAACCCGAACCCTGACTCTAATTGAACCTTGTTGTTGGGGTTAAATTAGGGTTCAATTAGCATTCTAGTTAAACCCCGATTGTAAGATTAACCAAAATAAGCCTAAATAAACCCTAACTATAACTTGAACTTGACCCTAATCATAACACTAATGAAATTCTATCCCTAACCAGGCTAATTGAACCCTAATTCCAACCATAAACCTACTTGTTAAACCCTAACCCTAAATCTTATTGAACCTTATTTTTAGGGTTCAATTAGGGTTTAATTAGCATTTTACGATGGAGATTAAGGTTAGGTTAGGGTTAGAGTTGTGAATATCTTAATATTACCTTATAGATTTGAACCCAACTATAATCATAATTGAATCCTAACCCTAACCCTAATTAAACTTTAATTCTAACCCTAACACTAACCATAATTAAATTCTCACTCTAACCCTAATCATAATTAAATCCTATTGTTAGGGTTGAATTAGGGTTAGGTTTAGGGTTCAATTAGAGTTCTCGTATAGATCTTAGGGTTAAGGTTATTTATTTCTTGATATTAGTTTATAAATTTGACATTAATGATAACTATATTAAAGAAAGAAAAGCTAGTATATATTTTTATTGGTATGTGAAATTAAGTACTAATAAGGTTAGAATTATTAATGTCTTAACATGTTAGTTTATAAATTTGACATTAATGAAAAATATTACAAACAAAAGTAAGTATTTTAATCTAGAATTTTATTTGTATGTGAAATGAAGTATTATTCTAAAGAATTAGAATTATTAATCATAAAAAATAATTAATCAAATCACAACAATATTTGTAAAGCTTAGAATTAAATATAAAATTAAACTAAATTTTAATTTCTAAAATTTATATAGTATTTATTATCTAGTTTTGAAAATAATCATTTAAATTATAGTAATTATCTACTACAAATAAATTAAATTAAAAATAAATTTTATTTTAAAAATAATTCAACAATTATTAATTATAATTTTAGAATAAATGAAGATATATATATATATATATATATATGACTAAATTTTCTATTTTTTTTTCTTTGCAACCAAATTATTTTATTTTCCTAAAATTACATTAAATTCTAACATCAAAAAAATCAAAAACTACTGTGCATGCCTACTTTTGTATTTTTTAGTACAATTACATATATTGTTCTTTAAATTTTTTTATTTTTTCTTTTTAATTCAAGGGGTAAACGCTTTTGACCAAAGCTATGAACCGGATACAACCATTCAACAATACCACCCCAACGGAGTTTGAAACTTGGTGGCAAGAACAACAATGCCACCTATAAACCATCACACCATGCCAATACTGACATATTGTTCTTTAAATTTGAATAACCAATCATTTTGTAAATTAATAATCAAATCACCACAATGTGTGTCTATATATATATATATATATATATTACAAGAATAAGTATTTAAATCTAGAATTCTATTTCTATGTGAAATGAAGTATTATTAGGGTAAGAGTTATTAATCATATAAAAAAATTAAATCAACAAAATATTTTTAAAGCTTACAATTAATTTTAAAATTAAACTAAATTTTTATTTAAAAATTTTATAAAGTATTTATTATCTATTTTTAAAAATAATCAGTTAAAATATATTAATTATTCAATACAAATAAATTAAATAAAACTACATCCTATCTAATGTATACATCTGTAAAGGTCTGATTTGGTGTATGCAGGGATTATTTGCAATGCATTGGTATACTAGTTGATCATTCTACTATATTTAATATAATTAAATAAAATAAATATTATTTTCAAAATAATTCACCAATAAATAATTATAATTTGAGAATAAATTAAGAAATGAAAAAATATATAAAAGAACCTTTTTTTATTTCTTTGCATCCAAATGATTTCATTTTGTAAAATCATATTAAATTCTAACTTCAAAAAATCATAAAATATTTTACATGCTTATTTTTATATTTTTGAGTTGAATTGTGTTGTTCTTTAAATTTGAATAACCAATCATAAAGCAAATAAATAATCAAATCAACACAATATTTAAAAACTTAAATTTCATTTTAAAATTAAACTAAATTCTATTTTCTAAAATTCATAGAATATTTATTACTTAATTATTAAATTCATAATTAATTAAATTATAATGATTATGTGATATAAATGAATTAAATTTAAATAGAAGTACATGTTCCTTTTAAAATAATTCAACAATCAAAGACTAAAATTTAAATTTAAAAGTATTCTTTATATTGTATTTTTTTCATTTTTACATACAAAATATAAAATATTTGAAGTTGATAAGTTTTAAATTTATTAATTATGATGATATCCAAAAACTAAAAAGATTCAAAATAATGAAATAGATTAATTACAAGTGACAACACACAAAATTCTACACTCGTCAATACTAACCATGAAAGTTGCATGGAATTTAATTTGAACATCTATGAATCTTTCGTCTTATATCTAATTATTTTGTAAAATGTTTAAGTTGTATAGTTGATACGTAATTGAAAAATAATAGTTTAGATTGTATATTTTGTTAATAATTTAATGATAATTGTATTGTGAAATTAAAATAATAATTTAAGAGTAAATGTTCAAAACGATCATTTATTCAATATATACATATATATATATGTAAAAATTTAAATAACAATTAAAAGAAAATGTTAAAAGATTGTATATTTTATGAATATTTTAATAATTATTATCTTGAAAATTTTAAAATTAATTTCAAAAAAATCTTCATTAAAAATATTATACTTTATTGAATGGTGGTCATATAAACAAGTAAATAAATGAATAGAATGGAAAACATAACAAGTATACAATTTTGAAGAGTTCAAAAAAAACCTTGAAAAGCTGCAATAATAAGTTTATGCTTCCTGAAAATCCGCCCTTATCGCTCAAAGTTTATTAGCCAATAAAATTGAGAAAATTAATTTTTGAAATTTGAAAAGTTAAAAATCTTGCATGTTTACTTTAACTATATACAAATATTTGTCAAATAGAAAAAAAACTTGAGTTCTCATTTGTTAAAATCAAAGTTATTAATAACTTGTTAAGGAAAAGGGGTCGCCTATAATTCCTTGGCAGGAACTAAAAATGTGATTGTAAAAAAAATACAACTTAATGAGTGAACATACATTTAAAGTTAAAAGTGAAATTATAAAACAAATTGTAAATTTATTTTATTTGTCGTCCTATTAGTAATGCCCACTTCTCCTTTTAATGAATGTTTTATTTTGCAAGGGTTGATTTAGTGATGTCGTTGATCTATTTCCTGTAGATATCAACAGTGCCCACCATCCCATGATCGGGAAATGAAGGATCGTGAAATCACAGATAGGCGCCACGTGTCCTATCCGGGGGATCAAATTTGAGCTATCACTGACCAACTACCATTTGATCTGAGCCATTCCCCGCCATCCCATGATGGTGCTTGGGTTGATTGTGAAATCATGGGCGGGTGCCACATGTCTCATCCAATGAAGCCTAAAGAGTAAAGGAAACACTAGCCAACCTTAAATGTATTAAGGGGTGGATTACTAAAGTGTTCTCTAGACGCACATGTTCTAAATCGACAGATATGTTATGATCTCACTCAAAAAGCTGCTCGAAAGTTAACGACATGGTTGGCGACAATGTTAAAGGAACGAGATCAATGACACCCACTATCCCGCGATCAGGGATTATAGGGATCGCGATATCACAAGCGGGTGTCATGTGCCTTTCCTAAAGGATGAAATCTGCATGATCATTGATGAGCTGTCTCTTCAAGATTGACGATGCCCGCCATCCCGCGATTAGGAATTTTGGGATCGCGATGTCACGGGTGCCTACCACGTGTCTCATCCAATGAAGCCTAAGGAGTGAAGAAAGCGTTCACCAGTTTTAAATGTATTACGAGGCTGATTACTAATGTGCTTGTAAGATGCACATGTTTTATTTCAATGCAGATGTTATGATTTTAAGGGAAAAGATGCTCGATAGTTAAAGGAAAGGACAACGACCATTTTTGAAGGAGCAGGATTTATGGTAAAAAGATCGACGGTGCCCGCCATCCCGCGATGGTAAATCAAAGGATTGCAATATCACAGAAACCATCATGTGGCATTCCTTCTAGCATATGACATAGTGGGCCCCTTTATTGCCATGTTGGTGATTATGTCAGCTTGTTTTGAAGATGGTCGTTGATGATTTGATCAAACTAAAGGATCAACGGCTCAAATTTAAATATGTATCAAATTATGGTTGGAGCCCTTCGTGCAGCCAGTGAGTGGGATTTAATGGAGGATGAGACATTTACTGGCAGGATTTGATCGACATAAAATCAATTTACTCATCTCATTTGTATCACAAAGCATCCAAGTATTTCATGAAAATAGTTTCAGAGCCAAAGGTGAAATTGTGAGCAGCTGCAACCATAAATTGGAGTTTGTGTAAAAAAGTCGTGACTTAATTTTCTCTATTTCCTAGTCATTCTACACCTAAATTTGGGAAAGGGGGGGTCTATTATGCTTGTCACTGAGTTCATTAAAATATTTTGTTAGGGCTATTGTTTAATAATAAATTGTGAAGAATTACAGTATTTTTACTCTATAATTTCCTATCTCTGCTTAGGCATAGCCACTTGAAGTGTAACATTGTAGTGAGGCCCTAGTTTGTCTAAAATGGCACCAACCAAGCATCACTCTAGCCATATTGAGTATTTGAAAAGAAACTTGTACGATGATTTCCTAAATCAATTTCCATTATCAACAAATTAGAGAAGGAAAGGTTTGGTGCTGATGCGAAGGAAAATCCTAGGGGAGGGGTTGGTGTGTAAGAATTCCAACATTGTTGATGCTAGGGTTCCACTCATAGGCTTAGAAATTTTTAGATTATGGTATGGACAGAAGAATTTTCCTCATCCTTTTTCAAATAGATGGATGCACGATATGGGAAAGTTGGTTTTTCCAAATGTGTTTCCTGATGTGGACTTACTTAGAGCAGTGGCCAAAAGATATGACCCTATCACATGGGTAATCAAAGATAATGATGGAGGGGTTCTATTAGAAATTAACAGAAATGTTATCCAATAGACTTTTGATTTGAGTGAGCCAAGTGATGACTTGGTTCCTATTAATCTTGAAGAAATGAAGCAGAAGTATACAAAATTCCAATCTCTTTTGAGGGTTAAGTTGCTTCCACCTCATCTGGTTAAGGCAGGGGGTTCACAATTTCACATCACCCCTAGTGACCAGGAACCCTTTAGATTGAATTTCTTTTGAAAGCCTTTCCTGGCTACTTTCTATTCACTATGTCAGATTTTGGGTTTCAGCGCTGGTGCAATAATGCCGATTGCATACATGTTCATGGGGGTGCAAATACAACACCCTAACTTCTTTGTAACATGTAACTTTGCTTCTTTTTTGGTGGAGAGGATAGATGAAGGACTGTCAAAGCTGCAAAATGGTGATACTGGTACTCGATTCTTTTGGTATTGCATGTTGATGCATATGTTCTTGTTTAGGAATGCTAATTTCTTTGCTGAGAAGATGAAATTAAGACAATCAGTTAATGGAGAAATATTGCTAGTATAGATATGGGCTGCAGATTTATCCTGTAATAAGGAAAGCACCAGTTATATGCAATTTGATAATTGTTTTACTGCAAGATTGAGGGCTAGATTGATGGTAAATGTACCTAGGATCCCTAAAAAAGTGCATGATTTCCATAGGCCGAAGGAGAGGAAACTAGAATTGAGGGTTTTACATAACTGCGGTGACATTATCCCATATCCAGTTAGCACTTTCCTGAGAATATATGGATTTCAAGGAAACCCTCACATACTGCCATATAATGTGCCACCAAGACTAGGGCTTGCAAAAGTTATGTGGCAGATGGGGTGTATTCATGAAGATAACCTAACTGGAAAGGGGAAGGGAACATTATTCCCTGATTATACAGTAGTGTTTGACTTTACATTTTCAAAGGCAGGCTGGACACATTTTGACAAATTCTTTGTTGATTTCCATTTGAGATTTGGTCCAAGGTGACAACATGATCCTGAAGGTTTCTTTGCTCTTTTCAAACAAAGAATAAAAAGTGGAAAATTTGCACATGAGTTCAATTTCCCTAAGGATGTGATTAGGAATGAATTTGATTTAAATAGACAGAAATTGAACAAAGAAAAGTGGATAGCTTTTAGTAAGCTATTGGATATTGTGAATGAAATGGATTTGACGTATGATCCATTGATGGAATTCACTCCATACCACAAGAGAATTGATTTTTAAATGAAGAATTTCAAGGAGATAATGGACACCTTGACAACCAAAAAGATAGATTTAAGGCTAATTCTAGATATGCAAGGAAAAAGTGATATGCCAATTGAAACAAGGTCAGTATGTCAGCCTATAAAAATGCTACCCATCTATAGGAGGAAAAGGGATACTGGCAGTCATGAGGAAGAAGTAGACAAAAAAGGGAAGAAAATAATGAAGGCACCTTCATAACTAGGCCCAAAATTCAAAGTACTTGGGGCTGTCAAAATCATTGAATTAAAATCTTCACCAGAGCACAGTCCCCCATCACCACCACCTGAGCCAAGCCCTAAGAGGAAAAGAACTGATCACCTACCTAAGGATCTCACAGATAAAATTATTGTTACTGATCAAGACATGCAGGTTGGTATGTCACCCCCTCCTAGGTCAACTGAATTGGTTCGATCCGATTTGGATATGAAGGGTAAGAGTGTGCAGGATGCAAGAATGGAGGCTTGCAAGTAGTTCTTAGATGACAATGCCTTTGTAAAGACTCTTGTATTCTTGCAATTAGCATGGAGGATGAAATTTTAGGAATATCAAAATAAATGCAAGGATAGAAGAGAACTAAGGCTTGACATGTCAGATTAGGAGAATGATGGAGAAGTGAAAGCTGAACTAATGGAAGAGTTTGAAAACATCACTCCTGAAGAAGGAAAAAAACTAGTGAATCAGGCTAGTGTTTTGATTTTTCCTAAATAGGACATCGGAGATGCAGTGGCTTTCAATGCCATTATGAATTCCAAGAATCCTTTTCAGGATTCTGAAGAAGAAGTTAAGGCAACATTACAAAACTCTGCCTTTAGTGAAGAATATGAGACCTTGGAAATTTGGGCATTGGCTCCATAAGGACGAAAGCTAGACATTACTGATATTAATCCAAATTTCAAAGGAGGATTAATAATAAAGACGGCTTCAGAGACTACAACAACCAAAGCCACTAGTTTAACTGTGAATGTGGCCAAGTTGTCCCAAAAGACTACTGAAAGGGAGAGGCTGAAAGAAAGATCCTAATGGAGAAGTATAACATTTTAATTGAAGAATATAGTAAAATGCAACAGAGAAATGTTGAGCAGCAAACTGAAGTAGAAAGGTTCAAGTATAGACATACTAGGGAAACATCCAATGCTCCAGGAACCAGCACATCACCTCCCATAGCAGGGTCAATGCCTCTTGCTTCTCCAAATGTTTCTACACCACGGTCTCCCATTCAAAATCCTGCTCTTACCCCTCCTCTAGAACAAGTTGATGAAGAAACATAGTGCTCTCCAAAAAAGAGGCAGCTCATGCAGAAAATTGATCAATTATAGACATCACTAAGGGTAAAAGAGGAGGGTTTTCTTTCAAAAAAAATTTGAAATTGTTACTCTTGTTTTAGAGCATTTAAATTAAAAGGTGGATAATAAACTACCCTCTATACATTCTTTGTATTCTTTTCTATTTGAAGCAATAAATAATATTGATAGGGATCAGGGGATAGTGATTCCAGTAATTCAAAATTGGATCCCTAGGGAAAATAATCTAGATGTTATGAATAAAGTCTCAAGGTTTGATGTAAATAACAGGCCCCAATCATTGAAGCCTACTTATATATTAGTTAAATCATTGCAAAGTTTTCAAACCTTACCAGATGATCTAAGTAGGAAGATTAGGGAATTGGTAAAGAACTTCAATGATTGGGGTAACACACTGTTACTTGATATAACTGAAAAGCAGGGGGGAATCAGAACACTCCAACAATGGTAGGATCAAGCGAGTGAAGTCATCAATAATCAAATTAAAATAATTTGTGATGACTTAGATGATGATTTGTTGGTAAATTATATGGATAAGATTATTGGTACCAGCTCATTTTTGGAATCTTTTGAAAGAGATGCTAATCAGGTAGCGGTAAAGTATTTTCCTTATAGTACAAAGGTAGAAGAGGTGATTAATTTTGACTAGCCAACTAACAAAGAATACCAAACATGGGTGGCTAAGTATTTGAATGATGATGAGTAAAAATAGTGGGCTACCGACAGGTGGAAAATTAGATGTTGTGGTTATAGTGTTTCTAGTTTTGTATGGATGACTTTCTTGGCATGGGTTTCACGTGGTTTTTTGTTATTGCATCAACCTTCCTCCGCTGACATGATGAACGAGAATATGCTCCAAGATGATTGTTGTTGTAACAATTTTTGAACAAGAATATTTTTCAAGGTGTTGGCTATTGTAACAAATTTTGGAATATCACTAGGTGCTCCAATTGACTGGTGATAGGTGTACTTTCTGGCCCAGTGCCTGTTTTCTCCTTCATTTTCTATAAGAATGATTTCAAGGCAAGAAGTACGAGTTAGCAAGATAGATAATTTTTGTCGAGTCTAGGTGAAATTGCAGAGCGAATTGTAAAGTCCGATGGTTTTAGAGAAATGCAATTTAGGTTTTGAGTCATTATGTAACAGGTTTTGAGTTCATAGAGGTTTAATGTTGTATAATAGTACTAGCATTTGAGTTGAAATGAAAATTTGAGCTCATGTCTCTACATTGTACATGCATATCTGAACTTTCAATGAAATAACTAAGGGTTGTTTTATCCATCTCACTGTTGTGGTGTGTATGATTCTATTTTAGCTTTAATTCAAAGAATTAATAAAAATACTTGAATGGGATTATAGGTGGATATTTGTTGTATAAGGATTTGATAAGTAGTCCTGGGTTAGAATGCACACTGATGAAATTGTAATGCAATATTGTCAGGGATCTTATATGTGATGTATTAAATCTATTATAAACCTCTAGATGCTTATGAATTTGACTCGCAATGGATATCTGCACTGATCTAAGTTGTAATTATTCTTCTAGTTCAGTATTTGTTTGTCTTTTCCTAGAGCTTGCTACAAATTGCAAATCATTGACTATCTTATACAATGGATTGTGTTTAGTTATCTCATGCTCCAGATAGTTGATAATGTCTATGAACAACCAATTCTAGTTGATATTATCTTATCGTGTTGAGCTATTAAGTGAGATCATCTACTATTGTTAATGTTGTTTATAATAATGGTGCAGAGGTTGTAAACACATTAAGGGATCACCCTCCCTGGTCTTGTCGAGCCCGAACGAGGCTTTCAAATTCCTTGTCATTGGTCCAGGTCCTTCAAGCTGCCCTCGATTGGAATTAGCAATTCTATAGGTATATTAGAAGAAAACCTAGTTACATTGTAAAAAGAACCAACATACACGTCAACCACTGAACAACCACATCTACAACTGAATTTTTAATCTTTTATGATCACATGAAACATAAAACACACTAATTTCAAGGTTGTTAAAATCACTATTGAAATGTTTTAATTTTTTGACCTTTCAAACATTAAAAAGTACATCATTAAATTAATTATGTAATGGCATAAAAATTAAAAACATCATGAATTAATTATGTAACCACATAAGTAAAATATAATTCTATCAAGAAATTAATATCAAATAGATAATATAATCACATAACTCATACATTTCAATGTCATTGATCTTCTTCTTCATCCAACTCTTTGTCTATATCATCCGATCCAGATTACATTGTAAGGATTCATATCATCATCATCGTCATCGATATCAGTTTTGATAATGTCATCATCCACATAGATGTCATCTTCATGAACATTAACTCCTACATCATCATCATCTAGTTCCTCCTCTTCGACATCTTCATCGGGACATCATCAACTAACTGTTGATCTTGATCATCATCTACATCATCTTCTAGTTTCTTGGTATCTTCTTCTTCCACCCACATTATACTTTATGTCCTTCCTTGGATCATTTCTAATAACAAATGACCAACCGTTTACCTGGAACCTCTGAGTAAAATACCTGCTCACATTGGCTTGGAAGAACATAGGGCTCATTTCCAGCTCGCTCGATCAACCTTGTATTAACCATGGTAAATCCATTATCATGTTCAATAACAGTTCTCTCAGGATCATTTTCATTCAATCGTAGCATGTACCATAGGACGATGAAACAAAATTAATCTCAAGGACTTAAAGTCACACTCAAGTATATCATCCAAAATCCCATAGTATCGATTTTCTGAGACTTCTGGATGTATGTCACTTCTAGATGAAACATTAGTCACTTGAAAGACTGCAGTTATACCAGAATCACAAGTTTTCTTCCATGTCATCCAACATTTTGATTCAAAATTTACAACCATTGCACCACATAGCCTTGTGGTGTTTCACCGCAATATGTCAAACATGTAAAATTATTGCAATATCGTCATTGATAAACATATTTATTCTTATTGAATGTATGCAAAGAAAACAATCTCAAGATATATATACATCAATATACTTGAAAATAATTAAATAATATGGGTGATTAATATATTTATATGTACCTGTTTATCTCTTAAACCATATGCTAAATCAATTTCCCTTTGTGTAACATTGGAATCTCCATTACGATGAGCTTCTTTAACCAATGAAGCCACACCTTCCCATGTTAATGTGCGACCATATTGTTGACATCGTTTAATCCATACTATCATCCAATTAAGATTGTTGGTGACGTACAAATGTAGTGCATCCCACTCTCGACCAACTGTACCAAAATAAATTGAAATTCACAAATGACGTATAATTAGTGAAACACCACAGTATATGACCTTAATTTATAATTGATGTATATTGAAGATTAAAAATTAAATAAGTACAATATACATAAAAGCCATATGTAAAATGCATTCCAATTAATCTCCATGACCATCTTATAATTACCTCTCACTTTCTTCAATCTACCTTTCCCCAACAGGTACTCCCCTTCGAATTTGTTAATGGAGTTGGGATCCCAAATGCGATCTAAATGGATCTTTGCTACAAACTTAGGAAGATATTCACTAATGTACACCATGGTCTAGTATACCATATATCCCTCCACCATAGACCCTTTAGGATGTGCTCTTTGTCTAACCAAATCCTTCAAAAAATTCAAGTGCCTCTCAACCATCCACATTGACCTTGTGTGTACAGGTCCACACAATTCAATCTCCTCAACTTGGTTTATGAGGTAGTGTTCTTGTGCATTGAAAAATATTGAAGGTAGACACTTTTGCATTTCACACATTAGATGAGGAATTTTTCTCTTCCAATAATTTATATCTTCTTTATGGATTTCTTTAGATGATAGCCATCTACAAGTGATTCAAGGCACAAATATATTAATGATATTTAACAAAAATATACAGTATATTACATAACAAGTAAAAAAAATGGCAATTATAACATGTATATAGCGAATTGAATAAATCTTGCTACTTACCTCATGTATTTTCCAAGATCATATATAACTTTCTTGACATTGTTGTCAAAGTTTTCTGGGAGAGATAATGGTATAACGTACTGCAACAATTATAAAATGATCTTTTCATTATTTTTCAAAAGTAGTAAACACAATACACTGAAAACTACATGCATTATACAAGTGTATATAATATATAAGAATAATTACTTTAATGAAGGTATGCCAATCATGCGTTTTCATCCCTGACCCAAATTCACCTTTCTTTGTTATTATATTGTTTATGTTCACAACAAATTCTATGGGAAATCAATTTTTTTGTATGACTTCTTTTATAGCATTGCTTTGTTTCTCTGTTAATAACCAAAGAAGGGCACTTATATTAATTTGGTCTCCATCACTATTCAATTGAATGACATTTTTTATTGCATGATTGGCTTCCTAAATGTCACTACAAATTTTTACAATTTTTTCTTTGTCATGCCTTCCATCCAATATTTTCAATAATGTTTCTGTTATATTCTTTCTGATATGCATTGTATCAAACAAATGCACAATTTGTAGCTGTTCATAGTAGGGAAACCTACTATATTTTTTGGGATAACTTTTCAGTCCCTGTGGAAGCCAGCCATTAATGCCTTGATGACCTTCATGAAGCATATAAGTTAAACAAATTAACAACAAAAATCATTGTCAATTACAACATGAGTAATGTAATGCCCATAATTTGACCAAAGGGCAAAAACACCACTATTTTTTTTTTTGGTTCATCACGTAAGGTCGATATAAATTTAGCAAGCTATATGCAACAAATGACATCATGCATGCACACCACCACTGACACATCACTCGGGTGTAGAGAGTCGAGAAGTCACTAGAAGAAAGGACATGAATATATATATACCAACTTCACATAACTAGAAAGAAAAATACCTAATGTTCCAACATTACACTTTAGTTTACCACCAATTAGCTAGTATAGAAATTAATAGTGCCAAGTTATGTTTTATAGAGTTGGTCAAGTCAATCAACAATGTTTTAATAGATCAATCTCCAAGGGAGGGGATATGGTAACTTAGCCATATGAGCCTTTAACACAACTGGTATATATAATATTCTATTAGTATAGTGACTTGCCTTAAACTTCTTTTACAAAGTTACATCTCGACCCTTCTTACTATTTTAAATAAAGGTGGGTAATGCAAGGGCAGATAGATTACTAATACTTAAATCATTGATCTTGTTGTTAGGGCAGACCCCAAATACCTACTCAAATGGATAATAAGGTCCTAAGTTCCTACATTGCTTACTCAAACATATACATACACAGCCCTCATCAATTCAGTTGTTTTCTATTAATTTATGACTTTATGCCATTAAAATCTATATATGACTTTACATCCATATTATGTACTTGTATATATATCTTTTTTTAAAAATAAAAATAAAAATAATTAAATATTTATACAAACATAACTACTTCATTTATTTCAATTATTATCATAATAAAATTATTAATTTATATATAAATAATCTAGATTTCCTTATTTATTTATTTATATATTTCATTCACTAAAAGGAATCATAATTAATCTTCACTTTTTACATCTTCACATTTTAGATCACATATACAAAATATAATTAAGGAAATCTTATTCTACTTTTCTAAATTTAAAAGGGTCTTTTTTAAGAACAAAAAGAAATAAAACAAAAGAGAAATGCTCATATGGAATACATATAAATAAAGAGCTCTCTTTACTCTTCTTCCTCCTTTTATAGATAATTATGCTAACGTAAAGTCTTAAAGTTCATCTTCCTTTTTTTTCCTTTTTCTTAAAACACCATACGCATAGAAAACTAGAGGTAGTAAAATGTTATAAGGAGAGTTAAATTATAAATCTTGATTCATAGACGCATGTCACTTTTAATTAATTTTATTACTCAGCTAAATTCTTCTCTTATAAAAAGCTTATTCTTTATACATTCTCGTGTTCATTGCACACTAACTGCCTTTATCATTCTGAGTATAATTTGATCAAAATTTGATTTGTTTCAATTTCAAAATCACTGCTCGTAAGCTAATTTCCTCACGATGTTACTCAACGCTAAATATCAATGCAATGGAAGAGACCTCTCTCTTGATTTGTTATTTTTCCTTAAAGTCAAAAGGTCGTTTGATATATCATTTGTGGAAAAATCTAAATTTTCATTTAATTAAAAGGACTATCATTTTAAGTGGGAGATACTATTTTAATGATTTCAAAATCCATGGAGGCTTTGTGGATCAAAGAGCCACTTCAAGACTGCCCCTGTTTACGTACATATGTTTGGAGAGCCCTGAGTGGAGGAGAATACTATTATTATGAGAAAAATATGGACAATCAAAAAATTTCCTGCCAGGCTTGATAGTCTAGGGAAGAGAGACCCCCCAACTATAAGTATCTGTACTACGGTGCAAATCAGCTGACACATGCCATTCAGTAAATTTATTTCCTGATTCTAAGCTGCCAATGAAAATTGATCTCTCTATCCAAGACATAAAATGAGACCAGCTGTGTTACGTGATCTACGCCTATCCAGTATGGTACATTTAGAGTAACTCCCAATGCAAGGGTGTTACTGCATTGTGCGAGATCATGATTAGCATGAACATCAATTTGAAGAAGCCTATCAATTATTGTTTGTTGAACATACTAGTCACAGCACAAATATTTGAGAAGCTCGATTGTCTAATAGGTAGTCGTGTATACTGAAGGTCCCCCGACTACTGCTCAAAACTGGACTCTAATCCCATATCTGGAAGATTTAATTCCATATTCAAATCCATCATTGACTACTCCAGCATTCATTGTGTTTTTCAGGGACATGACTACATGCTGCAATACTGGCACGAGAAGTGGTTCCACAGATCGACAGGGAAATATTTTATATCCATTCTCTACGGAAAGGGAAGCATAAGAAATCCTTACAAGAGCTCTGGATCTCAAGAGAATAGTCCACGCTAAAGCACGGTTAAAAGTCCTGAGAAAACTAGCTTCCTTGTAAGTTAGTGCAGTTAAGGTTCTCATTGCCAGCGGAAAATATTCTTCCCTTAGTTATCTAATTACCTAGTGATTTTTAAAAAACACATTTTGAGGAAACATTTTCTGTGAGTCTTAAGATATTGGTTGGAATATAAAGGAAACCTGAGTTTATGTGAAAGCGAAGGATAGACTGCAGCTGATAGGGGTATTTAGATCTAAGCTGAATAAAAAGGAGGGTGACCGCTAATTCTTGGTGGATCCCATGTGAGCTACTATGATCTTTGATTATCAGGCCATGTAAAACTTAATATTTCCCTGGGATTTAGGGTAGGCTTCAATGAAGAGGCTCCCTAAAATAATCCATGGGAGGTGTTAAATAATTTTGTGGTAATATTTAAAACCACGTAGAAGATAGTACACTTTAAATTTATAGCTTTAAATTTCAAAAATTAAGAGTGTTTCCAAGAAGAACGAAACGGCTAGTTTACTGCATACACAACAATTTGTTTTATTTTATTTTAATTTATTTTAGCCACTGAAACATTAGGACAATGGCTCTGCATTGTAGTCGAAAATAGGTGAACAAATCTACGTCCTATTGGGTAGCTATTTTATTAAGATTGTTATTGCTCTATACTTTCAACTCTTAAATGAACTCTTGTGTAGATATACAGATGTATAAGGCGTTTCCAGTAAAGATCCTAAACATACCGGTTTTGTTATGGCAAGCATCTAGGCCATTTACAAGAAATTTTATTCTCTTTTTTCCTCAATGGAAAGTAAGGCATTTTCTTAACAAAATTATAAGGCTCCCAATTATTGCAAACTAGATTTATATCATTGTCTCTTTTTGTTTATTCACATGATCAAACAGTCAGAACCGTACTAGAGATACTTAATACTCTTGAACCTAAACTATGCTAAATTTCAAGTTGTTGCATTCTCCATCTAAAATAAGCTAATTATTTACAGTTTGACATTTAGATGAACTTCTTATAATGATATTTAGTAGCTTCAATATGACATTTTTAGACAAATCTGTACATCGGATCACCTTCAACATTGAGCACATTTCATTCCTAACATTATAACTTACAACTTTTGATAGATTAGTATATTTTCCTTATTCTCACAATGAAACAAAGACTAGTGATTAAAATCTAAAATATCATTTCCTTATGCAAGAAAGATAGTAGACACATTATATCCCATTATTTCCTTCATTTCCACAAAATATTAACTTCTAATAATGCATCAACACTTAGAAATGCAATGAATAACACATACAGGGATAAGACCAGCTCTTTTCTTTTCTTTATTGAAAAATATGAATCCCATATTTTTAGACTTACAATATCACCGCAATATTGGAGGAAAATAAATGAATTACAAACTCATGAACAAGGTCTTGCTCTCCACCCTACCGTAATGGCGTCATGGAGCCTCGTGGGCTCTAGCCATACCCCCGAGCAAGAAATACATTATGCACCATTGTAATTCAATGGTGAGAGCTTAGTGCTATAACAAGCTTGCTCATTATACAACACATTACTCTAATATACCCCTTAAACAATCTTACTTATGATTCAATGCACAGATCAAGCTATCTCTACCAATACTAAGAATAAGAAATGGGAAAAGACTTATCTCTCTACAAGCTGCTTTCCTTTGAACTCCTATTCTTCCATCCTTCACTCTTTCCTTCTTTTCTTCACTTCACAAGTTCTCCAAAAGGAGAAGTGGGCAATGCTCAAATCCTACATCTTCTTGAGATATATAGGAATTCTCCAAACCTACACTCTTTCCCACAAGTGCTCACACATGTGTGAGTCTTGTGCCAATTCCAATAACTTTTGGGGAGTGGGGAGTTGAGAGTGACAAGTCATTTTTTCCAAGCCCCAACACTTTTGAATTCGTCACATTCATGAATGTGGACTTTTGAGGGGTCTTTTCATACTCCAAGGACAAGTTCACATGTCAAAAAGGTTCCAATCCCATAAGTATAGGTCCTAGGGGTCTGTTTTTGCACTAATATCAAAACAATTGACCATACAACACCCTAAGAAGCCAACTTTGAAGGCCAATTCGAAATTCAAGACCTAACTAAGGATTTGAAAACCCTAATAGATCTTACACTCTTAACCACATGAGTATAATCAATAAGGATCCAAAAAGTACCTACACTAAGCCACCAATCATTAAAACCCTCCACTCAATTACAACATAAACAAAACCCTAATTACCTCCCAAGTCATGGAGTCAAAAATCAAAATTTCAAGAGATAGGTATTTGACTTGGGTCTACATTGTTCTCCCTTTTACCCTTGGCATTACTCTCATATGCATTTTTCCAAATACATGTTAGGTTAGAAATATAATAAATACCTTGATGATTCTTGGGTAGTGATCATTCTAGAAACTTCTCCCTGATCTTCCAAAGTCCTGCTTTATTCCTACCTATTACAATTTCCCAAGTAACATGAAACTTATTAGCGAGATTCAAACTAATATCAGATACACAAAATTTCTTAGCTCATATCAATCTAAATGTATTCTTCATATGATACTTGTCTAAGAATCTAAATATTATCTGCTCACATTCATTCTTAACAATTTTCCCATTTTCATTTAATGGAGAGAATTTTTCACAATAATCATTTACAATAGTTACTACTAAAATCAAAATATTAAACATGGAATTAGGTTAAATCATCAATCTATTCACCAACAAGAATAATTAAACTTATCAAGGTGTCACACAATTTATAGATAGGGTTGGGCCTCACAAGTAAACACAACACTATATAAAAATATAAATTCAAAACATATCATATATGATAGATAAAAAATTTGATCCGATGTATAACCTTGACGATTAATTCTATTATATTCCAACTTCCATAGGTGAGGTGACATTCTTCGTGGTTTTGATGTATTCTCTTTCCCATTGAAAAGATTTTTTTCAGTAGTTCGATACTTATGATTCTATGGAGGAAGTGCCTATACTCATCAAACACCTGCTTTCCTAAACTTGTTGAACGACGAGATTTAATCTTTGGACCATAAATTAGACATGCAAATTTTCCCTTTGTATGAAGACCTACAAGATGATATATAATTAGATTAAATATGTCAATTTTTATAATTATATATAATAAATAGATTATTTTAAAAACATTCTTTATATCTACTTCATCAAATTAAATATTGTTAAAGTGTAGTCGAATGTTGTAACATACCACAAAAATGTGTTAGCCCTAGCACATCATGAATTTTCCATACAAGTATTGCATGGAATTGAGATTGTCTTTGTCTTATTGGTCTGGAGACGTCATACATAGTGACACAATTCCATAAATTTAGTAACTCGTCGATAAGAGGCTCAATATATACATTCATATATTTAACTTGGTACTTACCTAGTTGAATGAACATAAACATTACATAATTATTATAACCATTTTACTAAAATATATATAAATTAATGTAGATGACTATTGAATGAAAAAAAATGTCATTATGCAACAAATAAGACAAATGAGATGCTACTACCTTAAAGAAAATTGATGTAAACAAATACCTAGAACAATCATTAACAACATTATGTGCTCCCTCTTTATTGACATCCATGGAGGAATGTTATTGTTGATAACAAAAACAGGACACACTGAGTAAATAGATCTCAGCTCTCCAAATGGATTGACACCATTCGCTCCCAATGAAAGCCTGAGATTATGAGGTTCTTCTTTAAAGTGTGGCCATTTTTCCTCCATGTCCCTAAATGTAGAACCATCTCCAGGCATTCGAAGAATGCCATCTCCACTTCTATTATGTGCATGGTAATCCATCAATTGCGCTAAGCTTTTGCTCTATTCGATATCTACTGATATGACATTCTGGGCATTTTATTGCAAATTCTTGTTGTTTATGATATATAATATGATCATTGGGACATGCATCTATTGTTTGATACTCCATTCTAATATCTTTCATAATGGCACATAAATATCGGTATGAGCGAGGTAAAATATTTGATGGTGGTAACAAAAATTCACCAATCAATCTACAACAAAAAATAATTTGTTCATATCAATAATATCAATGGTACATATTTCATCATTTATTTACCAGTGATGAACTAACAACAATTAAAATAGCTGAAAAAAGATGACATATATGACATATCTTAACATTCATGAGATTGCTATGTTTGATAAACCATTCATAAACTTCAAGTTCAACAACAACAATACAACATAGAGAAGAGTTGTTTCAGAGCCTTCATAAAGGGGCTTGTATGCCTTGTCAAGTACAGGTAAATCATAAAAATCATCAAAGTCATCTTGATCATCATGATCATCTCTACCACTAAATGTGGCATGGATCAATGTATTCATACCATCATCTTCAACTGTGTTTTCTGGCGCATGATCATCTTCTTCCATAGGATCATTAACTTCATCTTCGATATTCACAGCTCCATGTTCATCCGCTTGCAAAACAAAATTTTCTGGGCTGTGATAATCCATATCATCTGCCCTAGGGTGCCCCACCTTTATAATAATGATAGACAAATAAACCATGATCATGATCAAGTGATTATATATATATATATATAAAATGTTAAAACAATATAAACATTTACAAATTCAATCAATATAAACACATATAATGAACAACTTACCAATGGATGATAATCATGCCCCCTTCAACGTGACCATGCTGCCTACAATGCTTCTCAGCTGTTGTGATTAAAATTTGTCTTCTTTAAGCCCTTGCAATTATTGCAGGACAATAACATTTCCCATCACCCTTTCTTTTCAATCTAGCCCACAATCTATCAAGTGTCTCTTCATTTTGTTCTGGACTAATATTATCTGACATGATTTTTCTTTACCAAGCTTGACTATTTAGATCTTCAAAAAATATCAAACTCACACTCCAATAATTTTTATTCATAGACAGGTAACATAATCTAATAATTCTGATATTTTATACCAAAAAAATTTGGCATGCAACCACCCCTGCAAAATAGAAGATAGTCTAAAGTTAATGACCCCAAAAAACACTTTACAATGCTAATTCCAAACCTTATTAAATTCTGATTTTACGATGATTTCCAACCGTTAAGACTCCTAAAATCATAATGTTGAACTTGATCACAAAATTCCTACAACAATGGAGGTAGCGAGCTAGTAAGAGCAAGTGACCCATTCCTAGGGAGCAATGAGTCAGAATCATCATTGCTAATGTCAATATGGATTTATCCTTTTAGTTAAAGATGCAATGTGTCACTTCTTATGACAAGCTTATCCATAGGGCCCTCAACATTGAGAGAGCCCTAATAAAAAACAACAGAAGCATTGGTAAGAGCATGATTAGGGTACAAACCCTAGGCTCCGTAGAAACATAAACAATAACTATAGCGGATTAGTGAGAGGTTGCAATACCAGAAAGATTGAGACATTTTAGGTAATAACAAAATCTTGCAATCTAAAGATTGTAGCCAATAACAAGCACACTATGTAGCTTAGTGACATTTGTAAATGCAATCTACGGTAAGAAGAATGACGGTCAGTTGAAATGTGACAGTCAAAAATAGGCTAAGCAGTGACAAGATAATAAAGCTCAAACCTTGCATAGTAAAGTGGAGATTTTAATAGTGAGTTTCCTTACCCCCTTCCTGACCTTAAAGGTTTTTCAAATGCTTTTGGTAGTGTTAGACAAGGAAAATGCAATCACAGAATGACTATCCAAATGAAGCAACAGTGGTAATCATAGGTTCAATATTTCTTCTTAGCCATTAATATTGTATAATGGAGGTAGTGGATTGCTTGTTTGAGTAGTGTTTTGAGACTCACCAAAGATGGGAAAATAGTGAATAATACCTTGTGGACTGTGAAGTAGTGTCAATAAGGTTGAAGGATCTTAAGAACTACAATACCATGAAACAACGAGTCCCCTGTAGTAAGTAGGCAGTCTATAGGGCATAGTTTGATTTTATAGAAGGATACTCATGAAAGGAATCTTCAAGTGATAGTGAGTGAGTTGTTTGAGATTGCAGCTGAGGGTGCAATACCCAGTCTTAAAGGAAGTTAGCAAAGAAGTAAAATGCAAGAAAATCGAATCATACACAACAAACAATTCACAATGTTATCTTCCATAATTCCTTGAGCTTGAAGACAAAAATCTCATTGTATCTTCATGATGAAAGTGGTGACCTTAATGGTCAATCACTGGCAACCATGATTTTAAAACATGCTATTGTGCTTATGGAGGCAACATTTTAAGCAAGGCAGTGAGGGGGTTTGGAACAATGGCAGGTATGAAGGACTTGCTTTATATGCATACTATGCAGTCTAGCTTAAGACAATGTTCTTAGAAGAGATTGAAGGTGGATTATGGAACTCAAGGGTTACCATGAAAAGGATAAAGCAAAGACTGAGATCTATTTAAAAGCAATGGTCATGAAGATATTAAAGATGTCACATGCAAAAACCTAGTAGCTGGAGTAATGAATATAGTACTAAAGAGGACAGTGTCCTGGGGAAAATTTAGGAGATCTCCACATTATCTAATTACAAGGAAATACATCATTTATTTATTTTTTTAATTAAAAGAAATCATTCTAAACCCTATATAGGATATATTGATACTTCAAAATCCTCTGAAGGAATTTGAGATTATGCAAATATATGTCAAGTAACATTCATAAGGTTTAGAAAATCTTGATCACTCTCTAGAATAGCCCATTAAAGATGGGTTGTGCTTGAATGCACTACATAATTGATATAACACATCCACTTTGCATATCAACCAGAGTTATAGGCTCTTTATTGCAGCAAGAGGTAATCACTCTTCGATCATGCTATAATTACATTCTAACCTGTTAAACTTGAGACAACCTGAGTGCACCCAATGATGATTGACACCTACATTATGCAACCTGAATTAACTACATTATATGAGTGCCTCCATTTCTATCACAAAATAGCCACATTAAACTTGGGTCACACATGAATGCATCATGTATTTGTTATAGCACAACTATGCCACATGACCAATACAGTTATGGATCACATAATTACAGTCACAAGAATTTGTTCCTCGGTTGTGATCTTATGGTGATTCCACACAAAAAATTCTAGACATGAAATTCTCAAAACCCTTAACCTCTAAAAATGAAATCTGATGAGATCTTGCTTTAAAATATGATTTTCAAACCTAGAACTACAAATCTAACTTCACAACTAAATTCTACAAAAAGACAATGACTACCCTCAACCTGGTGATATCTTCTTGAATTTTTTCTGATTTTTCCCAAGAAAATCATCCTTGGTTCTCCACAAACTGTCTCAAGTAGAGCAAAACACTATCGCAATAAATAAGGCGCGAACTCAATTTTCTTTATGTCGGCCACAATTTTATTTTTTAAAATTTTTCATGTTTGTCAAAAATTTGACAAAAATGATAGCCGACATTTCAATGAACCCTAGGTTCATCGAAAGTTCGACAAACGTTGGGGATAAACTTTCAAAAAATTGGAAATTATCACATCAAATTTTACAAGCACCCGACAAACATCCTATTTAACATATTTCGTCAAACAGTTTCATCATATTTTGTAGTCAAATGTATTAGTGTATCTTGAGCTACCACAAGATGCTCTTTGATGTGAGCTACCTGTTGTTCCATGTCTTGAAGCATTTTAGGACCTAGCAGAACTCTGTCCTCAAGACAGTCCCAACTTAATGGGGTCCTACAGGGATGACCATATAACACCTGAAAGGGAGCCATACCAATCAAGCTATGATATCCATTGTTGTAGGAAAACTTCACCAAATGCAAATAATCCTCCCAACATGACTGTTGATCCATCACGTACATACGAAGCATGTCCTCCAAAACTTGATTAACTCTCTTTATTTATCCATCTGTTTCAAGATGGTAAGCAGAACTAAAGTTTAGCTGAGTTCCTAAGGCATGCAGTAATGATGTCCACAATGTAGATGTGAACACTGGATCCCTGTCAGAAATGATTCTCCGTGGAATACCATGTAGATGAAAAATATCTTCCATGAAGATTCTAGCCACCGAAGAAGCAGTGTAAGATGATCGAACGGGGGAGAAGTGTGCCGCCTTATTCAATCTATCATTTTGACCATGATAGCATCATAACATCAAGAAGTCATAGGCAATCCCACAATAAAGTCTATAGTAATTATGTCCCACTTCCATTCTGGAATGAGATGAGGCTGTAAAAGGCCTACGAGATTCTCATGTTCTACCTTGAACCTTTGACATTCCAAACATCTAGCTACCAAATTTGCAATATACCTCTTCATGCTAGCCCAAAATTATAGTGAATGAAGATCTGCATACATTTTCCTAACTCTCAGGTGTGCAAAGTAGGGAGCTCGATGTTCCTCAATCATAACTAGAGTTTGAAGACCCTCAGCAGAAGGAATGTACATGTGACCCAAATACCTCAAAAGACCATCTAGCTCTAGTGATTACCCTACAAAATTTCCTTCTAAACCTCTACCTAATTCAATATCTGACTTCACTTCCTGATACCAACTATCTATAGGAAGCGCTGTGAGGACTTGACTCCTCAAATCCACCCTGAGAGCTACTGCAGAAATCTCATGTATCTGCCAACTAAGAGCATCCACCATTAGATTTTCCTTTCCGTAAACATACTTGACCTCAAATTCATATTCATAGAGGAATTCCATCCATCTCCTCTACCTAGCATTCAAGTTTGGCTACGTAAGAATGTATTGCAAACTGTGATGATCGTTATGAAGCTCGAACCTATGACCCAATAAGAAGTGTCTCCATCTCACAAGGGCATGAATCACTGCGGCTAACTCCAAGTTGTGTGGGGTAATTTAGCTCATGATACTTGAGCTTATGGGATTCATATGCAATTACACGTCCTTCTTGCATCAAGACGACTCCTAAGCCCTCCAAGGAACCATTAGTGTACACCACAAAATCCCCAGTAGGATTAGGAACTGCCAATATTGGTACACTAGTCAACTTGTCCTTAAGGGTCTCAAATGCTATTTGGCACTTATCAAACCAAATGAACTTCTTCCCTTTCCTCTAAAGGGAAGTAATGGGATGTGCTATCCTACAAAAATCCTATACAAACCAACGATAATAGTCTGCTAACCCCATAAAACTATGAATCTATGGAACATTCTTCGATGTTGGCTAATCAACAATAGCTTAAATCTTTGATGGATCCACTACAATACCTTCACCTAAGATGATGTGCCCCAAGTATTTAACTTCCACTTTATAGAACTCACACTTAGCCAAATTAGCAAACAACTGATTATCCCTCAAGCATTGTAATACCTACCTTAGATGTTCCTCATGCTCCTCCATTGATTTAGAGTAAACCAGGATGTCATCAAGAAACAAAAGTACAAACCTATCCAAATAGGTTCAGAAGAATCCATTCATTAGGCTCATAAAAAATTATTGTGCATTTGTTAACCTGAATGGCATAATAGTGAATTCATAATGCCCATAACGAATACAAAATGCAGTTTTATGAATATCAACTTTGGCTATTCACAACTAATGATAGCCAGACTTAGGATCAATCTTGGAGAAAACCTGAACTCCTTTTATCTGATCAAACAAGTCATCAATTCTTGGAAAAGGATACCGATTCTTGATCGTCACTTTATTGAGCTTCCTATAATCAATACATAATCGAAGCGAACCGTCCTTCTATTTCAAAAATATAATTAGTGCTCCCGAAGGGGAAACACTAGGATGGATGAATGCTTTCTCTAAAAGCTCCTCTAGCTGCAAACGAAGCTCCTGCAATTCTTGTGTTGTCATTTGGTATGGAGCCCGAGATATAGGCTCAACTCCAGGAACAAGATTGATTCTAAAGTCGATGTCATGCTTTGGTGGCATCCTTGGAATTTCACTTGGAAAAACATCAGAATATTCCTTAAGAAGGGGGTAATTATCCAATGAGATCCCTTGACCCTCTTCTGAGTCCAAATCATTAACAGACACTGCAAATAGCCAACAACCCTATCTGAAGCACCTTTTTAATTGCATAGTTGAGATCAAATGTAGTGAGATAGGTCTTTGAATGCCAATGGTGTCAACGGCATTACCTACATCATCAACAAAATGCACAGCCTTACGCCGACAATCAATTATGTAATGGTCGACACTCAACCAATCCATACCTAGAACCACATCATATGAACCAAGAGGTAGGATTCAAAGAACCACCAGTCATGAGTGACCCAATTTACAAATTACAACCTTGAACTAATGACTCAACTACTACCTTTTCCTCAGAGGCCAATTTGACTTGCCACTTAATGCCTTGCCTTGCTGCCACCAGTCTATAGTGCTCTACTACTGAAGGAGAAATCAATGAATTTGATGCTCCAGAATCAAAGAAAATGTAAATGCTAGTACCATACAATGCACCTAATCTCTCAACTATAGTGCTCTAATGTTTAGCTTGGTGATTTTCCACTGCTGCAAATACCTAATGTGCTCTACCTGCATTGCCCATTGTCGGCTCAAAAGCAGCTGGTCTCTGACTAAAACCTATAGTGCTCCTCTATGGACACTCTAGAAATATGTCCCTGTTTCCCACAAGAGAAACAACTTGTTCCTTGTCCAAAACCTCTAACACCAGATGGTGCACTCGACTATAGGAAACTACCTAGACAAGGTGTTGACTATGTGCTCTAAGCAGGCTACTCAAAATGATCTTTTGTAATTCACTGCCAGCTTTGATTCTTCTTGCTCTAAGATCTATTTCCCTGTTGAGACTATGATTTGTTTTTTTTGGGCTGTGACTATTGTTGTTGTTGTGGTCCACCCTTAGAGGGTGTCCAAAAATTCTTGGAAGACCCTACAACTTGAGGTTGTCCACCTCTAGAACAAAATCTTTATACTGGAGCACTATCAATCTGAACTCGTGTGTGACCTCCCAATGCCATAGCTAGATTTTCTTCTACAAGGTGAGCCTTCTCAATAGCTACCTCCATTTTCTTCAGCTGGAAGACTCTAACTCCACCACTAATTTAGATGTTTAAGCCCATGAAAAAATGTTGCACAAGCATTGCCTCGTCATTACCAATTCCTGCATACTCTTTAAGCTCATAAAAATGATGCTCATATTGCTCCACGAACATTTTGATCTATCTTAACTCATGGAATTCATCTCATCTACACTGCCTCCAATGGTCAGAAAGGAAATGGTCCATGAATCTCTCCATAAACAATTCCCAAGTCACCATGTAGATTTCAATATGTAATTTTTGTTCTTCCAGCCGCCACCAAGTGGACGCGAATCCTCTGAGGTGCATGATGGTGCACCTATCCCTAGTATTACTGCCATAGGAATGTATAGTAAAGCATCTATCCAAATTGATCAGCCAAGTCTCTGCCTCAAGAACCCCACCAAAACCATCAAATGTGGGTGGTCATGCTCTCAATAGCTCTCTCATGTGACCTACCACTACAACATCATGTTCAGTTGTTATTTCTCCACATCTAGGAGATCTCTCCCTTTCCTTTTCCAACCTTTTTTCTTTTGCTTACCTAGAGCCTAAATGACCCAGTATCTCCTCTAGTAAATGTTGCAACCGACCATCTAAACCAGGTTATTTTGGATTCTTACCACCACCTATCGGATTGCTTTGGAAACTCTATAATTCCTCTCGCTTAGAACCGTGGGAGCTTGAAGGTGATGGACTTTGGCGATTGGCCCCACAGCCACCACCTCGGCCTCTTCCTTGGTCACGATCTATACCTTGAGGCATTTTCCTGCACAATAATTGGGGTTATGTGAGATCAAGAGTTAACACAAAGGTTGCCTAATGGATTTAAACTACCCAAAGTATCTAGTGTTAGCAAACCTCATTCTGATACCAAGTTGTAACGCCCCATCACGCAAACCCCAAAGGATAACTAAAAATGCAACAATTTGTTTTTAAAAACATAAAGAATAAACACTAAGTTTACTAATGCAACTAACATAACTAATGATTATAAGTTGAACACCTAAGTCCCTTGGGGTACTTGAGGTGACATTACATAATCTATCCCATAACAAAGTTGATAAAAGTAATTACCAATTCTACTAACGTAACTCATTCATTCACATATCTTCATTTAAAAAATTTGTTAAAGATAAGAAATAAGACAAGAATGAACCATATAGAATCCATACATGTATTCATAACAAATTATTCTTGGAAATATAAAGAATATATTTACTCAAGTATAACACAAACTTAACGATACTAACAATTATGATTCAAGAATGAATTACATAATGTGATTATACATTACATCAATTTACAAGTGCATCTCATTGAGCAATTACTCAAGGTTACATCATAATTCTACCCATTCACATGGGAAGGTAACTAATCAATACATGGTATAGTAGAAGTACAAGTATATGTTTGGAAACATATAAACTCTGGATCAAGTTGTCTCTACAAAACTCTGCACTGAAAAGTACAACTGCAAAATAGGGAACCCAACGAGGTGCGTAGCATGTTCCACCCAACCACCCCTATGCTAGGAGTAAATAAGGAAGGGTCCCTGACCAAGAACATCCATACAAATACACAAGACTAAATTCCAAAACATGAAAAGCTAGAACACACATAAAGGGAAACATAACATCAAAAGACCACTTCCAGAGGTTAGCCACAAAAAAAACTCAAGGGAAAGCTAGAGGAGAGTGTCATTGCACTATCCTACATGGGTTATCCTGAATTCCTATCTCTAGGCACTAAACCCCATCTATGGTTATCCTGGCATCTCGTCTAGGCGCCGGCCCCATAGGGTGACTTGTGTAGAACTGTTAACCTCTTGTGGAGACGAGGCAACGATCTTTCCAACTAGGGCCTTCTCAGCCAACCTTTAGTATACAAAAGCACTAATAGGTGGTCGAGGCATCCACAATTATCTTGTTAATGTTTAACTACCCACCCCCTAATTAATTAATTAGGTTATCATTTATTACTCAAACTCTAACATGGGTTATCCTGATATCCCGTTTGTGCGTCAGTGCCCATGTAGAGCCACTCTCCCTAGAAACCCAAAACATAATAACAAATTCCAAGGGGTTGTACCAACAAGAACGTTACACTACAAAATAGAACAACTGTGAGGAAAAACCATCTCGCTAAAGGTCATGTAAATCAAATCCCATAAAATGGTACAACCCAAATAAATAAACTCAAAATCATAACTAAAGTCAAAATAGAGACAAGTATTAGATTAAAAGGTCATATAATAAACCACCATTTTGTCATGCCTTTGGAAGTTTTCAATAATAACCTTAACACCTATAGAAAGAACAAGTAATTTAAGGGCCCCCACATGTTTATAACCGAACTCAAGGAAATCAACAAAGAAATCAAAGAAAATCAAAGAATTAAATAATTATTCAACATCAAGATTTTTTTTAAGAATGCAAATTTACTATACTTAACAATCACATTTTAAGATAACTGATTGTGCGAAATCCACCATGGAAGTTAAACTATCAATTAGCTCAAACTATTTCATTTATTAAAAAACACTCGATTTGACTTGATGAAATATGTTCTTTCAATTTGTCCAATAACAACATGAAATCATTGCAAATAACCATCATAATATTTTTCTATAATATCAACATATATACATATATACATATATATACATACATATATTTTTAAAAAATATATAAATATGTATATATAAAAAATAAAATACAACATTTTAAAAATAAAAATAAAAATAAAAAAATTTAATAAAATAAAAGGTTTTTTTTATAAGGAAATCGTACACAGCTCCCAAACACAGCCATATGGTTGTGTGTGGGTGTTGCCCATAGCCAACCCCCATGTGGGGGTCGCTGCTATGAAGAGCAACGCTAGGTGCTACCTCCATAGTAGTGCCTCCCCCTATGGGGGGGCAATGCTGGGGGTAGCCCCCTCCCTTTATAAAAAATAATTTTTTATATATATTTTTATATATATATATTTTTTAAAATATATATATTTTTAAATATATTCTCAGATATAATTCAAACTGTCTGGAAAAATTTACACACAAATAAACTACATGGCACCAAAAATTTTAAGGACTAAATATTATTTTATTTTTTAAAAACAAATTTCCAAACAAATAAATTAAATTTGACAAAATAGATTTAAATTATATTCATCTATAGGCAAACTGGATATGGGTTTTTCCTAATTTTAATAGGAAGGTTTTCAATCCAAAACTTAAGAGGTTTCAAAATATCTCTACTATTTTCCTCTGTTTTTTTCTATTGTTTTAAAAAAAATAACCTTTTACGAGGTTCTCTGATTTCACTATAAGTTTTCTATAGAGGCAACAAAATAAACTTGGTGAAATTTCATAAGCCAACAATAGAGTTTTTCTACAGAGGGACTTTTAACAAACTTTTCTACTCATAAGCTATCAAAAAACATTTCTATAGAGGATTTTGACTAATTCACAGAAATTTCCAACAACCTTTCCTTTTTTAAAAACAAAGCTTCTACAAATTAATCATTTCCTCTTATATAGACAATTTCTCAACTTTTACAAAATAATAAAATTTGTACAGGCAATCTTTTCAAAACAAGAAAACAATTAAATAAATAGTAAAGGAACCTATTTTCCTTAAGCTTGAAGGAACCAGGATTGGAGAAAAGCTTCACCTTCAGAGCTCAACTTCTAAGACCTTTCCAGAATCTTCACTTCTAGCAAGATGCAAAATATGAGCCCAAAAATATATTCCGAAAAATCTCCTGAAATTTTTAACTAGAAACCCCCAAAACCCAAAAACAATTCTACAACCAATTTTCTTTTCGTGAAGTAACTTCTTGCCATTCACAACATGCCAATATTCTCTCTGAGAATATTTTTAAACAAGCATTTTTTATTTAATTCACTCACTCCCGTAAATATTCTAATTATAATTTAACTAATTTTTAATTATTTTTCTTTCGATAATAATAAAGCATAAAATGCTATTTAAATAATTTTTTTTTTAAATAAAGAATTAATACCACTTACCTTATGCAAATTAAAAATTCTAATTCACATTATAGCATCTAATATTTTTATTTAAATTATTCACTTAATCAAGAAATTTTCTTGGCCAAACTTGACATTAAAATCAGGATTTTTCACTAGACATTCACTTTCTTACACCTATGGCACCTAAACCATTAATGTTTTGAAGATGAATAAAACTAGTTATTTGTTAGATATTTTGTGTAGATTCTAATTATATTTTAAAAATAAAAATAAAAAAATAAATCGTGAATCATTTTATGTAATTTTTAATAACTTATTTTTTCTACTAATCAACATTTTTAAAAAGTGATGTTTACTTCAGCTCAATGAATCTTTTTTTTGGCAGATAGGATACAATTCTGATTTTTAAAATAAAAATTTTTCACACCAATATCTAGGGGATGGATATTTTTTCATAATTTTTTGTTACATATATTTTTTTTAATTAATTTTCCAAGTCAGCATAATTATAATTTGGACAGAGGTGTACTTCGACACACAACTTTTTTTGTATTCATTTGAATTAACTTATTCTTTTTTTGTTGGAATAAGGACATCAATACCTAGTGCACATGTATTTTAGAATTTTTTTCTCTATTTTTCATTTTTCAGACAAAAAGGAAAATAAAGAATCACAGATGTTCATTGAAAATCCTACATTCACAAGAAATAATAAATAAATATAATAATCAAATTAAACATATTTAAAATTATACTTTTTGGGAAGCTTATAATAAGGGCTATAGGCTTACAAAACATAAATTTTAAATGAATTCATTTGATCACCCAAAAGGTAAATCAAAAGTGGTTTTTTATCAGCATTTTGATAGGTGTAGAGGAGACTCGATTATATGTATGGTTTAAATCTAACAAGGTTCTGTATGTGCAGTAGATCATGGTTCGGCCAAAAAAGTGGCAATATTTGTAGGTATGTGGCTGATGACTTTTTTCACCCAAAATTAATGAAACCAAAAGGGTTTTTAGGAGAGTTATCTTCAGCTTTCCAAAAAAGGAGCAAATTCCTTTATGATTTCTACCTTGAGCTTAACAAATAAGTATTATCTATTTTCTATTAGAATTAATGCATCAAAAACCTTTATCGCATAGTCACATCGAAAACATCTATTAACTTCCTTTCAACGGTGATCATATTTTTGAATCCAAAACATGATCATATTCTATGCTTCAAGGACAATATAGGATTAAAAAAATAAAAATTAAATTTCATGAAGTTTTGACCAAGTTAAGGTGGTCAGACAGATGAGTTTTTATATTTTCTAAAAGTTGTAATAAAAAATTCATAATTAATTATTTACTTGCAAAAAAATTACAAAAAAATATGCATCACATCCAGCCATGAGTCCTCTACTTATATATAAAATATTACAAAAAAATATTATCATTTTATTATGGTTAGGGTGGTTAGACAGACACCTACTTCTTATTTTTTCCCTGAAATTTAAGTACTACTGCATTAAAATTTCAAATTTTCACTAAATAGATTTTATTTATTTTTAAATAAACCTAGTATTTTAGAAACTACATTCAATTTACTACAAATTCCATTCTTACATATTTTTGAAATAATATAAATAACTTATTCAAATATTTACGTCAAGTTGCCTAACACTGATTTTTCTAAATTTTTTGCCACTTAAGGGCCTGTTTTTCGCATGATGATCTTGCACATAGCCGTTCTATCCAAGGGGGTTTGATCTAAGGAGGTTTGATCAATCCCTCTTTAATTAAAATAATTTAAATGGAACCTTTAAAGTCATAAATCATTGTATTTTCTTAAAATATGTGATTTCAAGCAAAAATCAGGATGTCCCAAAAAGTGTAACCCATTATTGTGGCAGGACCAGGTACAAATAATTATATCAACTAAATAGCATTAATTAATTTCCCATAAAATAAAGGTTAATTTAATAAAAAATATTTACATACTAAAATAAATAATCAAAAACATTGCGGTTTCAGGTCCCTGTAAAACCTGTTTTTTCCTTTTCAAAAACATTTACATACTAAAATAAATAATCAACACTAACCCAAACTTAAACAAAGATGAGGTTGAGACAAAGACACCATTTGACTCACAACAAGGTGATGAACTTGGGATGGGGACACTTCCTTATCAAATCCCTTTTCAACATCATACCCATTTGGTTTACGGGACACGCTCAAACCTGTCAAGTAGGTGGAGTCAGTGTCTAGTACCTGCATTTTGCATAAAAACAAATGTCAAGTAGCATGTAAATATCTATTGTAGACACACTGTGAAAGGTAATCAC
>VDFB02016940.1:0-10981 GCA_007258455.2 Sequoia sempervirens | reverse complement strand
TGAAGTCGGCCTAGCATAGTGAATGACTTTTATGATTTTCGAATTGTACATGTTGGCCAATGCATAAGACACAAAATAATAAAAGGTAAATTGAATAGCCGATGGCTACATTCAATTTAAGACTTTCTCAAGGAACGTGAGCTGGAAGGATCAACCGACGCTGTTATAACATTAACACTCCCTCTCAGCTAGGGAGAGATCTTCCAGCTGAAGACAAAACATCTGCCACCATTGCCTGCAATCAAATGTAAAAAGAGATATATATCACCTCAATGTGATATTAACCATCACATGGTTAAGTACTGGTGTTCATCACTTGCGTGATGGTGTCACCTCAATGTGACTTTCACCATGGCTCTCCCAAAGGGTGAAACACGAGTACAAAAGGATCATCACGGACTCTCTCACGTGATGTTGTCATGGAGTCTCACACATGACATCCACCATGACTCAGCTCAGAGGGTGGGAACGAGGGCTTTCACCTCAAATTCTTCCGTCACAGAAGAATGTGCAATAGTAAGTACAAGTGTTCATCACTTGCGTGATGTTGTCACCTCAATGTGACTTTCACCATGGCTCTCCCAGAGGGTGAAACACAAGCACAACATATGTCATGGAGTCTATCATTAATATATCCACCATGACTTCAGAGGGTGGAAACGCAGGGCTTTCACTTCAAATTCTTCCTCACAGTATTGTTTACTTAACAAGGGATTTCACCCTCAACTTCTCTCTCATAGAGAAGAACTCATTAAGCAAGGCTCACTGATACTGAGACTCATACTCAGTCAAGGCTGGATTCTCCACCATACCAAGCTTGTCTCGAAAGTACACGAACTTTACCCTGGCGAGAGGCTTGGTGAGAATATCTGCCGTCTGCTCATCAGTGCTAATGTACCTCAACTGTACAGCCTTTCTCAGTACCATATCTCTCATATAGTGGTACTTGATCTCAACATGCTTGGTTCTGTCATGAAACACAGGATTGACAGAGAGCTTTACACAACTCTGATTATCACAATGAATAATGGTGGGCTCCATTGATTGTCCAAACAACTCGGGTAAGGAGCGATAAGCCACATCAGTTTCCCGAAATGCCATGCTGCAATGTAATTGCATTCACCGCTACAGAGGACTACTCGGCCGCACTGTGAGATCAGAACCCAAATTGAAGCAACAGCCAGAGGTGCTCTTCCGATCTGTAACACAACCTGCCCAATCAGAATCAGTGAAACCAAGTAACTCCAAGTCTGCATCTGAAGTATACTTCAACCCATATCCAACTGTGCCACGCAAGTATCTCAGGATATGTTTGGCTGCAACAAGATGTATCTGTCTCGGATCACACATAAACTGGCTAAGTGCACTTACTGCATAGCAAATATCAGGTCTAGTGTTAACTAGATACATCAAGGATCCAATCAGCTGTCTGTACAGTGTAGGATCCACCAAATCTGAACTAGCTACAGCCTCCTTCAGTTTATGAAGATTGGTCTCCATGGGAGTAGACATGGATTTGCAATCCATCATGCCAAATCTCTTAAGTATGTCAATGGTGTACTTCCCTTGATTTAAAATCATACCGTCTGGTCTCTGCCAGACTTCTAAACCAAGGAATTAATGCATGAGCCCAAGGTCCTTCATCTCAAATTCAGAAGTTAAATCCTTCTTACATTCAAGAATCAGGTGGTCTTCTCCAGTGAGGATTAGATCATCAACATATAAAACCAGAATTAATGCATCACCATTGATTACCTTGAAGTAGAGATTTGAATCAGCATCATTCTTCAAGAAACCCAGGCTTGATAGATACTGATCAATCCTTTCGTACCATGCATGAGGAGCCTGCTTAAGACCATATAGGGCCTTCTTCAACTTGCAAACATGTGACTCCTTCCCATGAATCTCAAATCCATCAGGTTGCTCTATGTAAACCTTTTCCTCAATTACTCCATTGAGAAAAGCTGTCTTCACATCCATCTGGTGAATCTTCCATCCTCTAGATGCAGCAATAGCAATGATGGTTCAGACAGAAGTGTAGCGAGCAACAGGAGCAAAGGTCTCATCATAGTCAACTCCCTCTTTCTGAGAAAACCCTCGAGCCACAAATCTTGCCTTGTACTTCTCAATGCTTCCATCTGCAGCATGTTTAATCTTGAATAGCCATTTAGAAGATACCATAGACTTGCCCTCGGGTCTAGGAACGATATCCCAAACATCATTCTTGAGAATTGAGTGATACTCCTCTATCATAGCATCTCTCTAGACTTGAAGACTGGATGCTTCCTCAAAACAGAAAGGCTCAAATTCTATAATCTGACTCATTAAGGCAACATAACTAGAGAACTTATGTGGCCTTTTGCTTTCTCTGAATGTGCCTCTAGGAGCTGCAAGGTTTTCAGCCTCTTGCATAGTGCGACTAGCCCATAGAGGTCTCTTCCTCCCAATAGCAATGTCAGTAGGCCCATCAGTAGGTTCCAAGGGTTCAACTGGATCAAGATCTTCCTTTGGTTCCATTGTCTCCCTCTGAATCTCAGGAGTATGGTCAACCTCCATGTCCTGAGTAGACTCTTCATTATCAATCTCCATATGAATCCCTCTGGATCTCCTGAATGCAACATCTTCCTCGAATGTGACATCCCTACTGATCTCTATCAACTTCTGCCCTGGAATGTATATTCTGTAAGCTTTTGATGTCTCACTGTAGCCCACAAAGATTCCCTTCTTGCCAGAAGGTTCCAGTTTGGTTCTCTTTTCTTTGGGAATATGAACATAGACAGGACAACCGAAGATCCTCAAATGGCTGACTTCAGGCTTCTTCCCTAAAAAGGCTTCTTTTGGAGTCATATTCTCCAAGATCTTATGAGGGCATCTGTTCTGAACATATACTGCTGTCCTAGAAGCTTCTGCCCATAGGAAGGTTTGCAAATCTTGATCATGAATCATGGCCTTTGCTGCTTCCACAATTGTCCTGTTCTTCCTTTCGGCAACACCATTTTGTTGTGGATTATAGGGAACACAGAGCTCCCTCTTAATCCCTGCATCAGTACAAAAGTTTCGAAAACTACTAGAGGTGTATTCTCCACCATTGTCAGATCTGAGAACCTTAATTCGTTTACCAGAAAGATTTTCTACTAAAGCTTTAAACTCTTTAAACCTATCCAGTACTTCCTCAGATTCTTTAGATTTCAAAAAATAAATCCAAGTCTTCCTAGAGTGATCATCAATAAAGAGAACATAATACAAAAAACCACTCGAAGAAGGAACAGACATAGGACCACATAAATCAGAATGAATTAGGTCTAAAATATACTTAGATCTATTTTCTCTACTATGAAAAGGGGCTTTTATGTTCTTACCTAATGCGCAGCCCTTGCATGTACCTTCGTGCTCCGGGTTGAATTTAGGAAGGCCCGTCACCATCTTCTCTATAATGGGTAGAGCTCGGAAGTGCAAGTGAGCCAATCTCCGATGCCAAAGATCACAAAGACTGGAGGAGTCATGAACCAATGCTTGAAGAGGATGTGAGCAAACCTTGTAGAGGTTATCACATCTAACTCCAATTACTTGAGCAACCTTGAAGTTAGAGTTCTGCATCCACACTAGAACTTTGCCTTTGGAGAAGGCAACTTGATATCCTTTATCTTCCAAGGCTGAAATAGAAATAAGATTACGCTTGATTCCAGGAACATAACGAACATTACCCAATTGAAGCGATATGCCGGAATCCAAGTGGAGTGTGGAGGTCCCAATTCCCTTTACGGAGTAGCTGGCATCATCTCCAATGATGACTTGTTCAGAAGAATCCTTTTCCACCAAACTCGATAGGTGCTCCTTGAATCCAGTTATGTGACGGGAGGCACCACTGTCAATTATCCAGTGATGGAGTTGGAAGGTATGCAGCTTGACAATGCTGAATGAGACATGGAATCGCTTGAACCCTCAACCTTCAAATCATACACCATCTTGACAAGCTGAACAAATGAGATAAGCTGAGTGCAATAAACTGATCACGATCCTCAAACCTGGCTCTGATACCATGTTAAATTATGTGATCAGAAGTAAATGCACAGAAAATAAATCAAGAAACTGACAAGATAACGCAATATATACACTGGGAAAACCCTCCTCTTGAGGGAGAAAAAACCCAGCAACAAAGATCTCTCTTATTATTTGATGCAACAGTGGTAGATTTACAAAGTACAATAAGGTCTAACACAAGACCAGTAACAGATATTAAGCTCTAGATCACACCTGATAAAATGGAGTGCAGATCTAATGATGTTTGCTTAGCACTGTGATCTTCTACTCTCAGACTTTGACAACGCTTTACAGATCCGAACTGGTAAATTCGTAATTAAATCTGGAACCTGTTCGCACTTGTATGAGATCACTGAACCAGAGAATGCGCATTCAGATTTCAGGTGAATTAGCACTGATCTTTTGCTTAGTTCCACACCTTGACACGAGTTCAAGTCGATAGAGATGGTATGAAGACTTTTGTACACAACTAGAACCTGTTCGCATTTTATAGAGATGGAGTCGGGCTTCTTTATTGAGTTCGCACTTGAGAATGACGGATCTGGAGAGAGCTGTGTTTTTCCGATAAGTGAAATGAATGAATAACTGTCTATATGTAGGAACCGAAATCTTAATGTCGGCCTCTTTCAAGATCTCATATTCTTTTAATGAAGTCGGCCTAGCATAGTAAATAACTTTTATGATTTTCGAATTATACATGTCGGCCAAATCATAAGACACAAAATAATAAAAGGTAAATTGAATAGCCAACGGCTATATTCAATTTAAGACTTTCTCAAGGAACGTGAGCTGGAAGGATCAACCGACGCTGTTATAACATTAACAAAAAGACATTTTTTTCAATACAAAGAAGACATCAATTGGTTCAACAACGACCATTGCATCAAGGTATATCATTTTGATTGTTTTCTTTTTTAATTTTCTTAGCTTGTTAGGGAGAGTTTATATTTAGTTTTAAAATGTTTTGGTTTTAGTTTGTTGTCACACAAAATAAGCACTAGCAGCAATAATGACAATGTGAATCTTGAACTGTGATGGGTAGTGAAGAAGTTGAAGTAAACATAATGGATCAATCAACCCCATAAAACCCTTGCTGCAACTTGCCACCAATTTAAACATTAATAAAGGTAAAAATACAAGGGGCAGCAACCATTGGTTGTGTCACATTTACACACTGATTATCATGGGAGCTATAATAGAGTTACACACCATTTATTGGGTGAGAGAGGACATGGGATCAAAGTTTGTAAAGGTATAGCATTGGAACAACAGGTTGAAATAGTAAAATTGGTTGGGGAGAGTGAAGAAAAACTACTAGTACTACTAAGAGTAAGAAATGTTCATCTAGTACATTGCAATCTATTGAAGACTATTCCAATGTAACAGTTGAAGATAGTTGTCATAGAGGAAAGAGGAAGGCCACTTCTACAACAAGTGAGAAAAATATAGTGGTAGGGTTAATGAATTTGCAAAATCTTGAGGAAGTCAATGATTCAGTGGCCAAGTTTTTTTTATGCCCATACCATTCCATTTCATTTGGCTAGGTCTCCTTATTTCAGCAGAATGCTAAGAGATACAACGGCAATTAGACCCTCTTGTGTTCCCCTAGAGAACATAGATTGTGTAGCTCCCTACTCAACAAGCAATATTCAAAGGTGAACATATTGATAGAGGAGATGAGACAAACAAGGATGAGAATTGGTTGTTCTATTGTCATGGGTGGGTGGACTAATATTCGACATCGGCCACTCATTAATATTAAAACTACATGTCCTAGTGGTCCACACTTTCTTAGAGCTATTGATTGCTCTAGGAAATGTCAAGTCTTCAAATATTGTGCAAATTGTGAAAAAATTCAGTTCATGTTTTTATGTTCGTTTGTTTGATGGTTGAGAGCATTTACAAACACATTTTTTGGACTCCATGCTATATACATACTTTGAATCATAGTTGGAATACTCGACATTTGCAAGTACTCGGCAAGCCCAAAAAACTCGGCTCGGCAAAAACTCCGGAAATTAAAAAATTGCTTAAACTTCACTAAAAACGCGTTTTTTTTGCAAAATTCAAAGATAAGATGCATCCAATGATTCAATAAATGAGTACATATAAGAAACAAGCAGTATTTGATTGATTTGAAAGAAAATTGGATACAAAATGGCATCCTCATGTGGAATGCTCAATGCGCTGATATGATAATAGTCTGAAACAAAATGAAAATAGCAAATTATTTTTGTAAAACTGAAAGTAAATACTACATAAACATTAATATATTTCAGTTTTTACAAATTCGCATGAATCACATCTTCCTCTTCCCATGTCTAGATCTCAGTAAGGGACCGGAAGAGGGTCTAATCGTAGGAGTCTGCTCCTGCTGTGCCTGTGGCTCAACCTCCATCCTGGATGTAGATCCTCTTGCAGTTGCTGGTGGTGGCACTGGCAATGACTCCTCCTTCTCATTGTCAAATGAGAATGCAAATCCACCCTCCTCCATTGCCTGTTGCTCTAAATCATAAATCTCATCCTCAGTAAATAATGGAGGTTGCTCCCCTTGCCCTGTCCAATCACTGTATGGATCTATCTCATCCAAATCAATTGGATCATTATATGATATTTCCTCTACCTTTCTTCTGCGTAATCAAAGATTATATTGCACATAAACAAGGTCATTGAGCCATTATTGAGTGAGTTTGTTCCTCTTCTTTGTGTGGATGGCCTCAAACAAACTCCAATTGTGCTCACAATTGGACGAACTACAAGGCTAGCTCAAGATACGAAGGTAAAATTTTTGAAGATTTGGGGTTTTTCCACCCCAATTTGTCCACCAAACATCTACAAAAAAAACAAAAAAAGAGTTAAAAATTGTAACTTGTAATTATCAGTTTTTCATTTTTGTAACTTGTAAATTTCAAATTTTATACCTGATGGCAGCCTAGATACTGCTCTCTTTGCCAAGTCTGAAGAGAAGAGTGCAACCCTTTTTTCTCTATAACTTTGCAATTCATTAACAATGCAGTCTGCCTCATCAGGTGTGGATGTCATCCGCTGAATGCAAGTAGTGAGGCCCTCCATAACCTCTCCAGTAGGATCTGCATAGGTGCCTGAATGGATGAAACGAGGGTTCAAGAAGTACCCTACTACATGGATAGGTTGGTGGAGTTGATTGTTCCACCTCCTGTCAATAATCTCCCAAATGGGATCAATTTTGAGGTTGTCCCCCTTATAATAATTTCTAATAGCCTCGTTGGCCCTATCCATGGCCTCATAAAGATACCCCATTGGGGTTTGATCCCCATACACCAAGCGGAGCACTCTAACCAAGGGCTCTGACACCTACAATATAAATTTAAAAATGCAAAAAAAGATTAGAGTTACATTTTCGTAATTTACAAATTTACAATGAAAGACATTAACTTTAAGAAAAATGTTCAATTTGAATTTAGATTCAAACTCAAAGTTTTGAAGTTACCTTCACAATCTCTGTTGCTCTTTGTGCAAAGAGGGAATCAAAGACAATGTTTTGAACTCTTTCTCCTTCTAGCTTCTTCGAATAAGGTGAGTCTACCCATGCTTGACTCACAAACATTTGTTTCAAAGCTGTCAATGCACCAAGAATGCTTTGCAACGTTAAGAAAACCGTTGCAAACCTTGTCACACTAGGTCTCACCAATTCTCTCCCTTTGGTGTGCTCCCTCATCAAGTTGAGAACCCAAGGGTGATTGTAGATATATTTAGTGATCCTCCTTCCATCCTCTACAATCAGTGTGACCCAATCTAATTTGCCTATGTCCTCCAAAAGAAGGTCAAGGACATGGGCAGCAAATGGTGTCCAAAAAAT
Organism: Sequoia sempervirens; assembly: GCA_007258455.2. Classification (NCBI taxonomy): domain Eukaryota; kingdom Viridiplantae; phylum Streptophyta; class Pinopsida; order Cupressales; family Cupressaceae; genus Sequoia; species Sequoia sempervirens. Next base: position 3,102 of record VDFB02016940.1, on the reverse strand, counting down.
TGTGTGGTGTTTATCTTGGAGGATTCTTCCTGCTACCACATATGCCGCTGCATTGTCAGTTACGATTTGCACCACATTTTCAAGCCCAGCCTCCATGCACACTTGCTCCAACATTCTAACCAAATTTTCTACATTTTTTACTATGCTGGAGGCATCCACGGATTTCAAGAACACCACCTCATTTTTGCAAGAAACCAAAAAATTAATGATGGTATGGTTTTTTCCGTCTGTCCACCCATCAGAAAGAATAGTGCAGCCATATTTTTGTCATTCTTCTCTTTGTTCTTCTATTGCTGCCCTTGCCCTTTCAGTTGCATTAGAAAGCAACCTACAAGTACAAAGTGAAATTAAGTACACAATTTTAATTTGTAAACAAAAAAATAGTTTAAATTAATCATAAATTAAACTTAAAAAACATAAATTAAAGAATATAAACTAACCTCCCATTCAAGTCTTTGCACGAAGGTGCCTTGTAGCCTTTCCCTGCAACTGTCAATGCGGTCACCAAATTTTGCCAGTAAGGTGAGCTTGCCACATTGAAAGGGATGTTGTTGAAGTACCAGAAATCGGCACAAGCAACATCTACATGCTCATGCACCTCCTTATTCCACCCAGTTGCCTCTAATGAAGGTTGTGCACCAGGTGTGTTTCTAGGCACAAAAAAATCACCAATGCGTGAACCCGTGGCTGTAGGTGTTGATCCTAACCCTGGTACTCTACTAGAGGTAGTCAAAGGGATGGAGGTGGTGGTGGGATGCAGCGATTGCCTTCGCACACATGGACCACGAAGAGAGCCCACTATGACAGCTGCTACATCATCATCATCTGACAGTGACTCAAGGTTGACTACACTTGCCACACCTTGAAAAGAAGCTATGGCAGCTTGCATTGCCGCTTTTGCCTTCGCTCTTTGCACCTTTTTTTCTTCTGCAGCGGAAAGTATTGCATTCATTTGTCTTTTTATTTCCTCATTGGTGTTTATGCAAGCCTTAGCATCACATCTAGGGATGCCTGCAAGGTGGCATTTGAGGCAATTGATGCCTCCACAGTATACATTTTTACACTTAATGCAATACATTGATCCAGGTTCTGGTCCTTCATATGCATATTTCCAAGCAGGATCTCTAGCTCCTGCTAGACGAGTGCCTACATATTCCCCACTCCCAGGCACGGATGGGGCTGAGGTAGGGGTAGAAGCGGATTCAAAAGCCATTATCAATTAACCTACACACACAAAAGTGAAAGCACAACTTGTTAGTTTTTTGATAGAAAATTTTAAAACAAGATAAATTAGATTAAATCAATATAGATTACTTTAAATTAGTAAAATCGAAACTAATATAAAATTCTAAACATTTTCATCAAAAAAATTGGATTAAAAAAAGAAATTAATAAACTAGAGTTACAAAAAAATGTAAAAATCAGAAAATTACTTTAAATTAGTAACAAATTAAAGCTAATATATGATTTTAAACATGTTTTCAACAAACAAGAAGAATCAAAATAAAAAAACAAACTAGGGTTTGAAGAAAATTTCAAAAAAATGAAAAATCAGCAAAATATGAGAAAAAATCAGAAAAAAGTGTCACAAATTCTTGTTTTGATGAATCTAAATCTTCTTTTCAACAATATAAATGTATTTAAATCTATTTTAAAATTCATTCATGATGTTTTTTAAACATACAATTAACAAAAATGAAGAAAAAATAAATAAAAAAGAAAGAACAAGCAAAATCAGAAAACCTACCTGGAAATCCAATTTGCCTTCGAAATCCAATGAAATTCTCCTTCAAATCTCGTCTCCTCAATGTAAAATCACTGAAAAATGGTGCAAAATGCTTTAGACTTGGTTTTTGCTCTGCCAAGAGTGAGAAAAACTCAAAAAAAGCAAGTGAAATAAGCTTTTGGCCGCCAGTAGACTCTATAGCCTGATCGCACAAGTTTTTTTTAAAAACTCGCTGACTTTTGTGAAAAAACTCACCAAAAAGTCGGTGAGTTTTTGCACAAAAGTTGGTGAGTTTTTTCTGGCGAGTACTTTCCGTGTTTACTCGTTTTCAAAAAAACTCACGAGTTTTTGGCGAGTTTTCCAACTATGCTTTGAATAATGCTTTCAAAGACTGGCAAAATAGATTGGGTGAAGATAACAATGGCCAAAGTTAGAGACATACAAATGTTTATATGTAACCATCACACTTCACTTGGATTATTCTAATCTTATTCAAAGAATGAATTCCTTAAGCCAATTGAGACTACATATGCTAGCTATTTTATTTTGCTAAAGAGGATGTTGGAGGTGCAAGATGCTATACAATCTATGGTGGTTTGTGGAGAGTGGAAAAATTGGGCTCAATCAATGACAAAAGAAGGGAAGAAGGTGAGAGAAAGGATGCTTAGTGACACTTGGGGGTCATCAAGTAAGAAAAATTTATTTAATAATTAATATCTTTTTACTTTGTTTTTTATTTTTAAATTTCAATTTACATTATTAGTAGTGTTAATGTCTTATAATTTTTAAATGTTTCTTGCAAATATATTCATTTTATCATACCACTTGTTGCGGGTATAATTAGGAATGCAAATACAAACTCTACTCGCCTTGGAGAGATTTATGAGACTTTTGATAGCATGCTTGATCAAATGAGGCAAGCAATTCGTGACAAAGATCCTAGTTTATAATTCTATGAAAGACATATCAGACCTATTGTCACAAAGAGGTGGAACACAATAACAACCCCTCTTCATATGGTTGCCTATGCTCTTAATCCCAAATCGTATGGACCTAGACCTGGCCGAATTCTTCTTTCTAAAGATAAGAGGTAATGAACAGGTTTATAAAGGCCCTTCATAAGATGTATAACAATGAGGCAATTGAACTTCAAGAGCAATGTTTCAATTTTCCGATCTTCAAAGTACTACATTTAGCAAACCTGAGGATAAGATGGATAGAGCCACTACTGCACAAAACAACCCCATTGGATGGTGGAAATTTCATGGGAAGAACACACCAAAGTTGAAACAACATGCCATTCATCTACTCTCACGAATTGCTCATTCCTATACTACAAAGAGGAGGTCCACCTATGACTTCACCCACTTGATCAA
>VDFB02016939.1:0-25792 GCA_007258455.2 Sequoia sempervirens | reverse complement strand
GTTACACTTCTCATTGGGAGTCAAGTTGCAATGCCCCCTTCGACCGACCGACCCGAATATGGCCATTTCTTTCATTCATTCTTCAAATTCTCTCCTTCAACAAGCATTTCATCCTCTTAGCATTCAAACAAACTTCTTCACTTCATTCACAAGCTCACTTCACTCACTCCAAGCATTTCAAGCACTCCATTGCAACAACTTCACTCCATCACTTTGGTAGAGCAAGTTGGAGACAACACCATTGCAGCAGAGGCTCGAGTACTCTCATTTTCTCCCTCAAGCACCTTGAGTGCTCTTGGTGGAGGTGGTAAGCTTCCCTTTCCTCTCCTCTATCACTTGCTTGAGTAAGCACACTTACTATTTTGTAGTGTTTTTGGTGCTCTTCATTATATTACTTCCTTTATCATACTTGCTTTCATGGTTGTCTGTGGAAGTGGAAACACGTAAATGGGGGTCTGACTGAGGTAGGCCCCTATACAGTCACCCAACATTTTTCCTCTCTTGTTGTGTGTAAGAGTACATGCTCTTTGAGGAATCAACTGGCGAACGAATTCCTTGGTGAGATCCTTCTTACTCTCTTCACCCTTGCATTCTTGCTTTACAATATTAGAGAACATTTCATTTACTTAATCACATTATTCTGGCCTATTAGCTATTTAGTTGGGTTGTTAGCTAGTTTTTCTTGATTTGACCTCGCCTCCACTGTTGTCTGGCCGTACGGATGCCAGCGCACTTTAGAGATGCCAACGCGCCACACTATCATCCAGAGACCATGCTTTCATCCTTGGACAGAGAGCTTCCTGAGGCGTGGTGTTGGACTTGAAAATCGTTTCTCCTAGCCCCTTCCCTTCATTTCGGTCTGCAGAGTGACTGAGAGGCCTCATGGTTCTCGTTACTCTCACCTTGCATTTCCTAACACTGCACTTAGTTGAGGTGAGTTAGGGCAGCCTCTCGTGTCTTGGCCCTCCGTGACCTGGGGTCTTGCATGCGGTGGTCCCCCTACCTTACACAAAGATTTTGATGTGTTTTGAAATAATATTATAGCTTTTGGGAGTGAACAAGCTTGAGAGTATTTGATGATTTTTTTGGTTTTATAAAGCTTGTTTATCCTTGTTGGGTCATACCTTTCTATAGCAGATTTATTGATCACTTGCAATTTGTTGGGTGAAGTTTCAATCAAAAATTCCTCAAAAATATATTAAGAATGCTCCTATGACCAACCTACCCCTATTTGCAACACTTATCAACTAGTTTGAGGAGTTTTAAAAGAGTTCCATTGCATCATAGTTCTAATTGTACAACTCAAGTACATGTCGTACCTCTATTTGATTGGGGCATGTGAGTTGAGCATGAAATTTCCCCTCCTTTCTTGGTTATTCAAACTTGGTTGATGACATTTGGGGTCAATACTATTGGTCTCATCCTTTTGGAGATGAACTTTGTCATACTTGGAAGATTTTTGGTGGGTTTATTAGCTAGTTAGGGCTTATTCAACATTGCAATTTTTTATCAGAATAGTCAATTTATATTTTCAATCCATCTAGTCAGTTTGCAATGCATTAGAGGCAACCTTCATCATCTACAACATCATAATGTCAATGGGTATGATTTCTAGTATTGATTTAAGCATTTTCAATGCTCCATTTTTATAATATTTAGTTGCAATAGTATTGTTCAATTTGGATTTGGATATTAGATCTTATTACAACCATTACTCATTGTTCGATCTCTAATTAGTGGAAAACTGACATTTTCTAATACCTTGGATGGTAGTACCACCAGTGGTTTAATCTTGTTCTTTAATGTATTTTCTCACCTCATTGAATAAGTAGAAGAGCTATATTTTCCCACCACTAAATAAGTGGAAGTGGCTGTGACTATTATAATTGCACTCACCACTAAACAAGTGACAAAACCTATTATTTTTAATTGCACTTCATTGAATAAGCGTGTAGTGTCTATGTTCATTGTAATTTGCACACTCCAGTTAATAAGCATTGAGGTGTTTTTTATTTTTAATTATTGCATTGCACACTCCACAAAATAAGCATTGAAGTGTTTATCCTTTTCAGTTATTGCATAGCACACTCCACTAAAAAAGTGAAGTTATGGTCAGTTATGCCTCCTTGTGTTATTCAATTGCTTAGATTTTTTTATTTGTTGCATTCTAGATAGTTGTGTAGTCCTACACACCATATGCTCTCACCTTGCCTATCTCGAGAATTAGATGATCACAAATTGATAAGGACTTTGTATTGTAACTTATTTTCAGTTGGAGAATTTCATAAAATTAGAGGTGCTTATTACTTTTTCATCTAGATCTAGGTCTCCTCATTTCCTAGGATTTTGTTAGGGGTTCCTTTTCAATGTAGTGCAAAGAAATCCTAGAATTTTGCTACTCTTGTGGCATGATCAATGCCCAACCCTAAAAATCTCATGTGGATAAAATATATTATAATGCTCCTAATATTAGGTCATATATGGGCATTAAATGGTCACAAGCTTCATCTAAGGGGGAGATTAGACCCCTTACATGCACCAAGGACTCCCTTGTTCTAGAATTTGGAGAAGTGGTTGAAGGAGGAATATTTTTTTGTACACATTTTGATCAATCACTTTAATCACCTTTGGCTAAGCCTTCTTGATCTTCACAAATGGATATCTAATAACTGGAAACCCCCTATGAAAAATGATCTAGAAATTTACCGTTGTGCTCAAGGATTTTTATTGCAATTTTTTCTCTATCAAAAATTGGAAAATTATAACATAATAGTGTGTCCACTTTGTGTGCCAACACTTTTTTGAAAGGGTTGGGTGTTCAAACTACCCAACCACTTTCGAATGAAGGTTTTCTTTTGAACGAAGGTGACACACTCAAGACCTTTGAGTGAAGGTTAACCTTCATTCGAAGGTCTACAATAATAGCTCAAAAAATTAACACCTTTGTTCGAAGGTGCCTTCAAACGAAGGCCTTAGAGTGACTTCTTCTCTTTCATGTTTGAGATTTTGCTCAAAATTTTCATTTTCGAACCTCAAGTTGAACCTTCAAATGGAATCAACCAGGCATGATATTTGGCAAGTTCATAGCATTTGAAGTAAGTTTTCCAATAAGTATAATATTGAATATATTTAATTTGATTATTATATTTATCTTCTATTCTCTAGTGAAGATAGTTTTTTCAGTAATTGCTAAGGTCTTTGTTCTACACATATGGAAAAATAGTAAAATAGATAATAAAAACATTTAAAAAATATTTGTACACTAAGTATTGATGTTCTTATTCCAACAAAAGTAATAATAATTTGGATGAATATAGAAAAATTTATGCATTAACAAATAAACCTATGTCTGAATTATAGTTAATCTCACTTCAAAAATTTATTAAAAAAATATGAACAAATATCCATGTACTAGATATCAGTATTATGAATTTATTTTTAAAATTTTATGTTTTTACCCTTTATATAGATAAAGTCGTGTTTTACTGAATAAGCGCCACTTTTTAAAAATACCACTAACTATAAAAAAATAAGTTATTAAAGTTACGTAAAAAAATCACAAATTAATTCTGATTTTTTTTTTAAATGTATATTTATAATCTACAAAAAAATCTCAAAAATCATTAGTTGATGCCATCTTCAAATTCATAATGGTTTGCTCACTATTGGTGTCAAAAAGTCAAAATTTAGTGAAAATTTATGATTTCAATGTCCTACTTTGGCAAAAAAAGAAAAGGGGCACACTATTATGGCTGACCCTTTGAGGTCATTTTTGGGTATGGGTCAACATACTCTTATGCATAAACCTTGGTATTAAGCTTTCAAGCCTTCCACTAAATTTTTTTAGTCATGTCGAACTGAGTTTGTCTACGAATTTTCTTGCTTCAATTATAGATTGAGTTATGCTTCATAGATGTTAGTAAAAATCTAGGTAACTTTAAACGATGGATAAGGTCACCTCACCATGTACCCATGCAATTTATTTGTATATTATAGTTGATTTAGATATTTTGAAGGGCCTTCCTACAAACATCACCCTAAAAGTGGAGGGCCACACTTGGGCCCAACTTCTAAACTGAGGGGATGACATTTCATTGTCGTAGTGCTATGATATAAGTCAAGTTGATATAGATTTCCCTAGTATTAGAGATATAATTGGTTTGTTATCCCTCCTAGTGGAAAGATGCTCTTCCTCACCATCTATTTGTGAAAGTTGTTAAAGTGGAGTCAAGCCCTCCATTTGATCCACATGTATTGAACATTGTGATGACTAATGCAAATACATTTGAGGCAACACCCTCCATGGTCAAATCCTTATATTTCATGCAAAAGGAGGTTCAAACCAGAATGACACAACAAGCAATAGATATTTATCAGCCTTTGACACATGATGTAAGGAACAATAATGGAATTTATGAACTATTGTATAGAAGTGAAACAAGTTCAAACAAAGAAAGATTAGAATCTCTAAACCAAATATTTTTGCACTCCCATGCAAATATGAGCATGAATAAATCAAGGATATCATGGTTTATTTTGGCCTATGTGCATATCTTCTTCACTATCAATATATATCTATAATTAGCACTATATAGTCTCCATAACTTACCACATATTTTGATCATTGAAATCTTTCTCTTTGCCATCTTTATGTAAAAAAATCATTTAATAAGGGAAAAAAGCCCTTACCATTGCTTAACTTTTTAAAAAAATTATAATACAATATCAAACTAAATTGGATGAAACCAAACAAGACATCCAAATTCCCCTCAAGACTCTCGCCTTCCTAAAGAAATCCCTTACCATTAAGGATTTTAACCAAGAATTCTTTGATATTTTAAAGCACCTTTTTAGATATTTTTAAGAGGGTTGCATGGTTGGGAATCACCATACACTATTAATATATGCTTTTGATTAAGCAACATTTACAGGGTGTTGTACCCTTCACACGAAAATCCCTTAGGGCCAAGAAGAAGATAGTTCAAACCAGGACATGAACTAGGAGAAGAAGCATATAGGAGCCACTAGGGCCCGACAAAGCTGGTCATACAGGCCACACACAGAAACAACTGACAAACAACTGTCGAATAGCTAACTAGGACTAGACAACCCTAGAACCTGAGGGGACTAATCAGACTCCCTTAACCCTAGGTTGTGAAGTACCGATAAATTTGGGGAGTCCCTTCTTCTTCCTCTGCACAACAGACTAGGAAGACTCATAATCGAAGTCCACCGAACGAGGTGAGAGGAGCGGATCCTCAACAGCCACCACAAGCAAAGAGCCACCACACAGCGAGGGAGCCAGTAGCGTGGAAGAGGAGTCAGGAGCTATCAAAGGACCAGTAGGGGCATACATCGAGGGACGGGTAGGCTTCGCCTAAACAACGACAACAATTTGAGGCAACAATCGTTCCACAGAAGAGATAGCCGGAAGAGGAGCCTAGCAAGACTCAGACTCCAAGGAAACAACCAAGGAAGGGTCTACCTCCTCATCAGAACCATCTGAAGAGGGAGAGCCAACTGTGAGATGGTCTGTAAGAGCATCCTTCCACCAAGTAGCAGTGCCCTTACAACGAGCCTGAGGGCAACCAGAGGCCAAATGACCAATGGAGAAACATCTCCTGCACCGAAAAGGGAGGCCCTCATAGTCCAGCAGCTACGTCCAAGGCCTATCCTCCACCAATAAACCACATCACCATGGAGAGGTTTAGAGATGTCCAAATCTACTAAAATACGAGCCACTGTAGTATGCCCAAGATCCTGAGTCGTAGAGTCCACTATCAGAAAGCGTCCAATGGCGTTGCTAATAGCTTCATAACATGAACCTTCCCAAAACTGGAGAGGGAGATTCGGTAGTCGGACCTAAACTGGTATGGTATTCAACGACTCTGTAAGAGGATTGAAAGAGCGAGACCAAGGCTTGATGGACAGCGAATGATTACCCCACATCCACCCCCTCTCCAGCACATAGTCCCGCTCCGCGGTGGAGGTGAAGGTTGCTAAGAAGAACCCCCTTGCGCTAGGATAGAGCTCAATCTGCCCAAAGACAATAGGCTTCCAGGAGATAGAAACCCAATCATGGAGATCGAGAAGGGAGGGCCACAAACCATTAAACTTGCAGACCACACCCTGTTTCAAATAGTAATCCTTATTTTCAGCAACCTCGGGTCCACAGACCACAATAGGGGAAGCACGGGCACAGGGCAACGGTCTAACTTAGCCGGAGTAAGTAGAGAACGAGCACCATCCTTTGAAACTGCATCAAAAAAGGACTTATAATGGCAACCCAAAGTGGCCCTAAAGCTAGCAGAAGGGAGACCACCAGAAACCAGAATAGAAGGTGGCACCACAAAAAGTTTAGGAGCAAAGGAAAAAACCAAAGCCCCAGCCACCTAAGGAGAAGGGCCCCTGCAGGGCACCCAACCACACCCAAGAGCCAACAGCATCGAAGAAGTTGCACCCAAACCCTGCGCAACATCAGCATTCAAAATCTCTTCCTATTGGACGCCACACGAACTCCTGCCCAATGCTGTGCCAACATATTTCTCCATGTGTTTCGTCCTTCACTATTCATATATGTTTATTAGCGGACATATAAAGCTTTCTTTAACATTGTGTAGTAGTCATGTTACTTTTGCAACTTTCATAAGACTACCCTCGCTAAATATAAAGCTTTTTATTTCTTTAAGGATGTTTTTGGACGAGTAGATTCTTGTTAAGAGCTTTTTTTTTAAGAATCAACTATAGGCTCAATTTATCAATGCTAAAAAGGTATATTTCCCTTTTGTTTGGTTTTATATCGAAAAAATGCTTATCAATCAAATAAAGAGTGTATTCTATGTTAAGCGCCCTTGCATTCATGTTTATCTACTTTCTTGTGGTTTTGGTTATCTTTCTCAATAAAAAAGAGTAGTTACCATATAAATAGGGATAAGAAGTTTGATTTTTTAAAATAGGAATTTGAAAAATATTTGTGGTAAGATAATATTTTGGATGTGGTGAGATTAATGATGTATGTATTTATATTTTAATGATGCAAATAAACATTTATTATTGTAATATTTTAAATATTGGTGCAATCAATCTTTTTATAAACATCTATTGAGGTTTTTAATAATTATAAACAAATTAATAAATAATGTAAATTATTTAAAATGTATTAAGTATAAATAATAGTAACAAACTTATTCACTTCATTTAAAATCCTTGCATACACTTAGGTTTCACGCATATAAAAAGTATGAAGGTTAAACTTCACTTTTGCACATAATGAGGTTTTTGAACATGCATAAAGCTTGAAAGTGAAGCTTAGAGGTTGGGAATTGAAAAGATCTAATCTATTCCATCCAATTTCATCTTATGGAGAGTGTTTGTGTTTGTTTGCTTGAACAATATTTTATTTTTATTTTATGTTATAAATTTTCTTATATAAAGACTTAAAAATTGGAAAGGTAATTATCACCCCATTATTCTATTATTTTGATATATTTATCACATTAAATCATACATTTATTTCTCTTTCAAAAACATCTCCAACATTTTTAAAAACTCTCTTGAGCTAGTTAAACCATTTAACCTTCAATCATACAATAACTTAACAAAACCATACTACACAATTGAATCTTTGATTAAATTTTTTTAATAGTGTGAAATCCATGAAAAAATCTAATTAAATTGAACATTTGATAACGTAACATCAAAATAAAAAGAGAACATAAAATCTGAAATTTGTACAATATATAATAAATAGCATGTGTATGAAATGAAATTTGTAAAAACTTAATTTTATTGACAATGCCATCAAACATTACAACAATACAAACATGTACAAGAAAGCTCAATATAGACTTTGAGTTTCTACGATGAAACAAAGAAAGTGACTAGTGTAAAATTAAATTAATTGCTAATGATCATCTAACCAAAATGACATCAATGCACTATTCATCTTATACTACCTATTGATTATCTAGAAATACCTATTTTTGATTTTCCATTTAGATTACTATTTATATAACATATATTTTATTTATTTTGTAAGATGCAAAATGATTTTAAAAACTTGATAAAATTTCGTCTTTTATGATATTCTTTTTTTCTATTTAGATTACTATTTTTATAACATATTTTATTTATTTTGTAAGATAATAAAGCATCTTGTTGCAGGCAAGAGGTCACGAAGTCTAGTCTCCCCTTCATCCCCATGGTATTGAAGGGCATGTCGCACCAGCATCACCGAGCACGTGAAAAAAGTTTACCAAACACACTGCAATTTATAAGGGGTCACCGGTCACGTGAAAAAAGTTTGCCATACGCACTGCAATTTATAAGGGAGGCTACCCGATGCCTCCTATCTAAAAAAAAAATAAAGAAAAATGATTTTAAAAACTTAAGAAAATTCACTCTTTCATTATTTTTTTTTTCCTAGTCTAGAATCTATGACCTTTACTCCGATTAGTATATTCATAACTCTAAAAGGCCATTGAATATACCCAACCCAAGGCCGGCTTAACTTTGAGTCTCCCTAGGATGGGCCAAGAGAAGGTGAATAATTCCAAATTAAGTTAATTGTTTGCGATGAAATATATTTAATAAAAAATTAGATAACTGAATTTTTTTGGTTGTCTATTCATCATCTGTAGTCATGGGCAAGAAAAAAATAATCTACTTAATTAAAGCTTTCTGCTTATCAATTGCGATAGATATAGTTTAAAACCAATGAAAGCCGTAGAACTCCTGGGCTCTGATCGGTGAATGTGTTTCATTGGTACCAGTGGAAGAACAACTCCTCAGTCGGCATGAAAGTGAAGGCATGTCTACTACATAGAAGTCATATATCAAAACTAAATGGGAAGGGTTGTACGCTTTGTTTAACAACATATAACAGAAATAGGAAACCAATCCCTTAGCAGGGTTCCACAAGGGGAGTTCTCTTACACCAAATTAGAGCCTCACTTGGTAGTACCCTGAAAAACTATTTTCATCTTAATAATTATAACTGATTTTTCCAACCAAGAAAATATTTTTCCTTAAATTTTCTAACCATATCAGTTGTATTGTCATGAAGACATTAATTTGATACTAACTTCAGCTCGTGGAACAACAATAGGCAATAAGATGACTTGTTGAGAACAAGAACTAAAATTACTGCAATTAGAAAGGAACCATTGTCAGAAGTACGCGTCTATACTGTTTTTTTTAAATGGGGTCTGACAACAGCAACTGTTTCACCTTAGTTACATATCATCTAACCCTCTGTCTAGATAAAGGTTGCGACTCAAGAAAAGATGTGCCTGATGTTCCTCGCTGTCGCTTTACCTGTGCAGCACAAAAATAAAATATAATTATCAGCGGTAACTAAATTAAAAGAAAACAAAAATATTTGAGTTCCCTATAGAGAACGCTCTGGGATTAAATCAGATCATGAAAATCCATACACGATCAGCATTGAATAGATCTTCCGCAAGAGCTTCAGCTTCTTTCCGCTTTTTTTCCTCCCTTATATACTCTGCCATTTCTCGTGCATAATCAGATTCTCTGTAAGACAGACCAAACAATTCACCATATGACATACAAAATTTTAATTAGCAGTGATTAGAGTAATTCAGCTCAGCAAACCTATGAACCAGTTGAGATTTTATGCAATCTTAAGAATCAAATTTTGATTTTGTGTATAAAAGGGACAAAAATCAATTTCCAAGAGAGTTAAACAAGTGTGCTTACTTGTAAGGATCTCTTGCAAAAGGAATCAGATCATTAAAACTGTTACCAGATACTGCACTTTTCTGCAAATACATCGACAAAATATTCATGAGAAAAGAACCTAGGTTATTGGTCTATACCAAAAGTGCATACAGAAGAAGTTTGATTAAAATTTCTCATGCACACAATTAAGTTTTTTATTCTTCTTTTTTTTAATAAAGATATTAACAATGCTTATTAATGAATCTAAAGTGTCACAAAATCTTCACTTTGACGTAGCTGGACAGGCAGAAAGTGTGGATGAGATTTACAAAACAGCAAGTAGAGACCAAATACTATTAACCATGAAGCCCAAAATGCAGTTCACATCAGTCAATACATAGGTAAACAAGGATAACAGTGCTAAGCAGAGCATATAGTTAGCAGCCGAAAAGACACAAACCGAAGGAGCTAATAAGAGCCAAGCAGGAGGATTCCCTGGGAAGAAGGGAAACGTAGTGGTGTCCTTGTCATGATAGTAATGTGTGCAGCTGAGGTGGCCCGTGAATCCTTTGTAGAACTGGATCCTTTTGCAGGTGAAGTTCACTGTGATGGCCTGTTTGAGTGAAAAAAGTATGCTGTCTTTCATAGAACCATAACTTGCCTTTTGCAGATTGCTTTCACCAAGCTTTCTTTTTCTAGTTTACTCACCAAGTATTTCAACAATGGCCTACTGCCTATTGTGGAATTAATTGAGATTGCCTATTGTGTCTGAGAATGTTGAGGTACTCTTGTTGGTGGATGATGCACTTTTGCATGAGTAATCGGTTTCCTTTTGCCAATTAATATGGGGAAGTAACACGGCAATGCATTTTTCAAGTAAAGGTATATTCTAACATAGCACATTTCTATTCCATCTTTATAGCCAATCCAGATAAAGTACCATCAATACTGGCAAATGAAATTACCAGAGAAATGGTGTGATGAGAAAGTTGCTTTGGCAGAGTAGTATTAGGGTTATGTTGAGCAGGTAAAACAATGACAGGGTTAGGCCTCAAAGAGATTTCAGCTGTATGCAGAGTGTTCTTGGTGGGGATATCAGGATTAATTCCAATGGCAATGTTTCGAAAGATGAAAATAAATCGGGTATAAAACATTCCTAACTTGGTTTTTTGAAAGAAGAGTGAATGCCAAATTAGTAGAAATGGAGATATAACCTGGTTTTTTAATAATAGAGAAGCTTGCTTCTTGTTGGGTTGTGAATCCTAGAGCATCAGCTCTTAGCCTTTTGAGCCTCATTACTTCATAGCAAATTACTTACCGGCTTCAATACAGACTAGAGTGACTTACGAATTTCTCATAGTGTTTATCTGAGAAATTTTTTTTTTTCTTTCCTGGGTTTTTTCTTAAAGGTTTAGAGAAGTTTGTGAGGACTCAATATCCCCTTCTACAGCCTTACAACGGATTGATGACAATTCCTAGTTTGAAGCTTTATATAAATTTGTGTGCCTATTTTCAAAAGATCGGGACTTTAGTTTCTAAAAATTTTAAGCAGTTATGACAGGTGAACTGAGATCTATGATGACCTATGCAAAATATTATAGATTCATTAAAACCTAAGTTGCCAAATAAGAATTGGGAATGGAAATGGGTGTGGTGGTACAAAAAAAAATTGTTGGGAGGATGGGTTTGTACCACTGTCAAACTCAAATGTCATGATAGATGATCATTGTTGACTATTTAAATAATACAATCAGTAATCAGTAATTAGTAACTCTTCAGATGACTGCAATTAATTTAGGAGCAATAACTCCAAACTAGTTCTAATATTAAAAAAACACTGAAAGACAGGAATGAATCTAGGATAAAAAAAAGAGGCAAATGCTATAAATTCTCAATGGCTGTAATTAAACATTGTATAAAGTACATCTTAAAGGTAGCTCTCTAAGCTATTGCATGTAGCTTGCTTTTAACATGAATAGAGCCGTAACTTTATTCCCCTGCCTTTTTCTTTTATCATTCCCTCCAACATAAAATACACCTACGAAAGTCCAAAATTTTTTTCAAAAACAACTTAACTAAAATTTGTCTACAGATCTACCCTTAATCACCTCCAATTGTACTGGTCACAAAAAGGTGTAGTCAAGGTAAAGACCAGCTGAGCTATACAGAACTTATAAAAAGCTAGACATTTGCAGCAACACTAGCACCAAAACACACAGACAAGCAACAATGCACATGTCTGCACCACTCAACTTTCATAGGGTAAGGAGAGGCAATATTCTCCTGTGAAGGAGGAGTCATCGTCTCATGTCCTTCATTTGCAAGTGCATCAGGCTCTTCATTTTTATTCATGGTGAGAAATAAGCAACATAATAGTTATTTACCAATGGGAGGAATCCAAATGTTGAGAATGCCCTAAGCATCAGTGGAAGGTTTGCGCCTAGAATCACCTCAACACAGGTGGAATTGCCCAGGTACACACAAGCACAATTCCATACAAATCTGGGTGAAAAAAATTGTGCCCTAGCCTAATCACAGGTGAATTGAACCCCTTTTCAGTTCCAAATAAAAATCTTAACCAGAAACATCTAGTTTTTTGCCTGAGTACTTAGATTAAAATGGATGTCATGGGATCTATCTATATGCATGTAAATTTGTGTGCCCCCTTTCAAAACGGTTAGGAATGTAATTTCTCACAAATTTTGAGCAAGTATAATAAGTGAACTAAGATATATGGTGACCCAAGGAAAATATTATGAATTGAAACTGATATCACAAGTTCTATTGATATTCTCTACATAGGAATTAAACACAAGTTGGATGATCCTTGGAATCTGCTGGAAAGAGATTGGGAATGCTAGGTTGGAAGTTGAAGATCATTATATCTTCATCCTCATTAACATCTTCCCATCTTCTTTTGAATAAATCATTCATTCTAGGCTGGAAAATTACAATGTTTCCCATGAATATGTTCCAAGGTTTCTAAGTTGTGATTTGATGTTCTAGAGAGAGTTAAAATGTTGTGGTTTTATTAGGTTAAATTTTTCTTTGAAATTTTGACTCAAGTTGATTGTAAGGCCCAGTCTTAACTGTGATTATTACAACTCCTTCATGTGTCCATTAATGTCGGTAATGAATTGTGCAACCTTGTTTTAGTGGGTTGTGTGTTGAGTCAAATGCGTTTTTGAGTTATTGATAATTTGTAAAAATATTATGTGGGTTTCATGTGGATATTGGGTTTGGGTTTTTTAAATTAGTGAATATTGGGTTTTGGTGGATTCTCTTTGGTTAGGGGATGGCTAGAGCCATGTAATGGCTTGATGATGCCATATTGGATGGGTGGAGAGCTTTTATCCTCCCATTGGCAACTCATTTGGTCTACTTGTTTGAAGTTCATTTATTGAAATGTGATGTTTGGACAAAGCTTTGTGATAGAAAAAAAAAGAAATATAAAAGTACAAGTTTTGATAAGGAAAAGAAGAGAGTTAGGTTTAGGTTTTATATCTTCTCTTATTAGTACAGAATTTCTGGATTAAAACTGTGTGCAATTTTTATCATCAACGTTTCACATCATACTCCATGATCCATCATCAGCATGTTGATTCTTCTCTCTTTCCACACAACATCCTAATGATGGATCATGGAGTATGATCCGAAACGTTGATGATAAAAATTGCACAGTTTTAATCCAGAAATTCTGTACTAATCTATCATGGACTGTGGAAACTTCATGCTGTTAATCTTCTCTTATAATTAAAATATGAAGTTGTATTAGTTGACAAATTTGTAATTATTTGGTAAGGAATGTGATTGTCCAGAGAAACATTAGTGTAAGTAATAAATGTTATAGGTTCAACGAATGACATTTAAAAGTGTCCAAAAACTTGTTTAATTTAAACACGCATAAATAAGACAATGATATATTTTATTAGTTAAATAAATCAGGACTTAGGTTATGAAGAGCATGTAATGAGTTTGGAATTAGTGGTCTTGCAAAAAAAATAGTTGTGTGTGTGTTGTCTGCATTCAAATGTGGGCATTACAAAAGGAACATCCTAGGAACGGGGGGTTGGAGACAAAATGTCCTCTCCCCCATTAATTTTAGTTTTTTTTTGCAGATCCTAGGAATGTCAAGACAACCCCCATGGACATCAAATTTAACACAGCAAAAAATGAATAAAATAATATAAAAACCTGAAAACCCTAGAATCCAGAGATATCCTAGCTTTAAAACTGCCATGTAATCAAATGGGAAAAATAATATCAATTGCACAATATCATTCACAAAAAAATCTAACAATTATGCAACACAAGAAGAACACACAATTTACGTGAAAACCCTTCTAGGAAAAAGCCATGGCAAAATATTGCTTATATAAAATTCTCTTTACAAGCTTTGTAGGCACCAACCCCCACTGCCAAGCACCAACTTAGCAAGAGACACCAATCTCTTCAATTTGTAGGCACTAACCTACTAGAGAGTCGGAGACACCAATCTCCACTTATATGATTTATAGGCACCAACCCACTGGAGACACCAATTCCCACTTATATGATTTGTAGGCACCAACCCACTGGAGACACCAATCTCTTCTTTTGGGAAGCACCAACTTCCAAATCAAAATTCCACCTTCAGAATGTTGCTTCTTCAACAGATGATGGACATTACGATCTTCTTCATTTATTCATTCCATGATTCCCCTCTTCTCATTTATCATAACATAAATATACTTGTATGTTTGCATATTCTCTTCTTATATTCTCCTTGTTGATTCCACATTCATATCCTTCATAAATCTCTCACAGTTACTAATATATGCTCTACTTGATTCACTCCATGATGTTCACTTCATTTATTTGCTCCATGATGATATCATTTATCTCCTTCACCAAATCTGCATTATATTCTGTTTCTCAAATCTTCATATACAAATCTGCTACTGTATATGATTTATCTCTATCCCTCAACACTTCTCTTCCTTCCCTTCTTTCTTATTTAATCTTCTTGCATCTCACATCTATTCTTCGAAGACAGCTAGTGTATGTATGATTTGTCTTTTATTTTCCACACACTTTCTTCAGCAAATCTTTCTCCTTTTATATCTACATATTCAAATGAAAAAGATGCATCTCTTTGAAAAGAGATATCCATATGAAAAGACACAACCTTTTATTTGCAACTAATTGTTGTTATGTCTTATTCCAAGCGCTATCCTTTATTATTCTTTAATCACTGCCCTTTTGAATATCACTGCTTCTTTCTAAAATCTAAAGTAATCGCTGCCTTCTCACTAATCTAATTGCTGCTTTTATAGAATATGATTACTGCTACTTAACATAATGTAATCTGCTCTCTAAAAGGTAATTGCTCCACATATATTCATCACTGCCCATTAATAGTCTTAATTGCTTCTCTTCATGCATCCTTAATTGCTGCTGTATAACTAACTTAATCGCTGCCTTTATTGGAATCACTTGATCTGCATTACCTCACACTTTTTAACTTGGGTGATTAAAACAGATTTATATACCTTGACTTGGGCACAAATAAGGAAGTCGGCCAAGAATGGAATAAAGTAATTTTGTTTGTAATAAAGAGGATGACCACTTGAAGGAAAAACATAGAGAGAGAGGTAGAATAGCATTGACAAAGAACAGAGTGAGGTTAAAATGCTGCCATGAAAGAGGTAACCTGTCCATCGACTAGTGGCCTTTTGCCATCATGCTTTCTCAGTGAATTCTTCTTTGACATCAATGACAATAATGTCTATACGCCTTTGACATCAATGACAATATTTCCAACAAATCCCCCATTTTTCACAACATTCCGATATCCATCGCCCTTCTCTTCACAACAATCCAATGCCCATTTCGTGCCTCAATGCCATTTAGAAAACCCAAAACCACCCAAGTATGTACATGGAATCTTCACTTTGTCAAAGACGTATTTCCTTTCAAATTTCTGTCTGCCCATTCTTATGTTATATAAACTTCAGTGGCAGGTGATAGAGGGATTGATCAAGATTTTATGGCTCATTATCTCATTAAGTTTTGAATGAATTGAATTTATTGAAATCCCTCCTTTTTGTGGAATGGTCCTTTTATCACAGTGCAGAGAAGGCTCTAATGGGAATTTATGATTTGACAATTGATGTTGTTTTAAATTATCAGCCATGCAGTATGTTCTCAATTGTGTATTTGTTATATAGATTTGTACATTTTGTGTAAATTATGGTTGTTATATATGTTGTACCCAAACCAAATTTTTTGCTTCATCAAGGCATTTTGCATTTAAAAGTCTATACCTTGCTAAAATGATGTAAAACGTAGTTTTGGGCGATGTCAAGCATGGAGTTTTTGTTAATAGTTTGTCAGTCAATGTCAATTATATTGGTCAAAACCTGAAGCAGAGACTCAAAATGAAGATTTTCACGATGGAGGAGCATCTCACGACGGCATTTCATATTGCAGACGGTCATTTCAATGATCGAGACAGAGTTTTCAGAGCTCAAATCATGGAGATTTTTCAAAGGAAAAGCTCAAAGTGCAAGTATAGTTCAGGGGCGCCCAGTTTTTTGGAGGTCAAGATCTTGTCTGAAATGCTCAAGCATCCAGTCAATCTCTTCAGAATTAGTCTGGCTATCCGTCGAGCTATTCAGCAAAGCATTCCGAGACTCACAGCTCCGGCAAATGACGACAGAAGGTAAAATCCCTAAATTTTAGGAGATGAAAATTTTGCTCTTTTCAGGCAAAAGCGCGCCTCTAGCCTGAGGGCGCCCATTTCAAGGCAGGGGTAAAACTTGTCAGTTTCGTTGCCGAAGACATTCAATTCGTTCACAGCTAGTCTGCTTATCCGACGAGATATCAAGCGCAGTCATCCGACTCTCGAGTTCAGGCGGTAGTCGTCGAAGAACAGCTTAAAATGGAGTTTTCACATTTCCGAGCTTCTCCATTTTTGCCCAGTGCAAGTACAAGCCAGGGGCGCTGGCTTAAAGGACCCCTCAGATGCCAGAATTTGCAGACAGGATCTTCATGACATCAGTAGTATTCTTGTCCAGCTCCGCGATGCATCATTCAGCTTGTCGATCCGACGTTCCTGGTGGTCGTGGCGGAGATTCTACTAAGCACGTAATTTTCCGGGCGGAACCAACAAATGGTTTTCAGTGCATTTTCATGGTCTTTAGGCGCCTAGCCTTTAGGCTGATCAGATGAGCCCGTTCGCGTTCGAAGTCTTCACGACTATTGAGCGTAATCAAGTTATCTTTCCAACGAGCATAGCCGTCAGCCTTCAGCATTTGGCAGTCGCTCGTGCGTGCGAGGTCTTTGGTGTCATATTACAAAGTAAAGATGTCCGAAAACGTCCAGAAAATGGCCAAGTCTGGGAGCGGTAAACATATTAAAAATACGCACTGGAGTATTTGAGGTCTTAGAAGCAGTTTTCTTGCCTCGACACCTCCAGTGACTTCTCTTGAGGTCCCTCCTGGCTGTCCGTTAAAGCAGATAATACCTGAATCGGGTCATCCCAGCTCCAGATATCAACTATCAAAGTAGGGTGTTTTGACGATGTTTGATTTTCGTTGAAATGTCCAAAGTGCAACCTTGAGCCAGGGGCGCTTTTCTTTTTAAGGCCCTTAACACAGCCTTCAGTTCCCGTGTAAGCAGTCATCGGATGCAGAATATCTCCAGTCATGCCGTGAGCTTCGTCTCGTATCAGCAGGGTTCACCATTCACCGTCAGCAGCTGTTTTAAGTGTCAGATGGCAGTTTAGGAAAATGGCTAAGTCTGGAACCCGTAAAGCAATTTAATCAGGTGCGCCTAATTTTTCAAGGGGTTAAACGATGGATTTTGCAGTTAGTTCCAGCAGACATTTCTTCCTTGTTCAGTAGGCTTTCCGTTGATTATCTCAGATCAGTCTCAGCATCACCCGGTCATCCGGAAATCAGTGTCGAAGTTGGCCAGTCGTGACAGTGCTGTCAGCTATTAAATAGGGAGTTAGTAAAAAATGAAGTATCTTGAGTAAATGGACGCCTATGTGCTCAAAAGATGACTTTTCGGAATCGTTGAAGTCTCGCGATGAATCTCAGAGCTTCACCCGGGTTGTCAACTGAAGTTCCAAATTTGCTTATTTATAAATAGCAATTTTCTATTTTTAGCACCCTTGCTAATTGCATGATAATAAATATTTTATTATTTGAGTTCAAACTTCCAGTCAGTGGCAGTTCAACTGAAAGGCAACCAATCAGAGGTCTTCTTTTCTTGTCAGGGTTTTGAATTCTTGCAGTTATCAGATTGATGCGAATTTCATCTTCTTTTAGCATGGCGCCATCTTCATTTATTATTCACAAAGCTAAAGAGAAATTCGTTTTTCTTCAAAGTAAAGGCGTATTTTCAAGCAAAATTCGTTTTTCTTCATTCACAAGGCATATTTTCAAGGGAGATTCGTATTTCTCAGGCAAAGACAAATTCTTCATCCACTTGCAGGGGCGATTTCTTCAAACTTATTCTTTTGCAGGTTTTAGTTCACATTCATCAACAAATTTGAAGAACAGGGGCGATTTTCACAGAAGAAAGAGCATATAAAAAACGTCTTTTTCCTCCTTGATTCTTAATTTTCTCTCAAATCTCAATTCGCATGTTCCTGAAATTGGCAAATTCGACAAGTCTCAGCATCTGGATCATTTTCATATAGCTTCCTCGAATTAAAATCATGCGTTTGATTTTTCAGGAATTTTTAACTCCAGAACATTCGTTCTCGAGTTTCTAATTTTCTCAACTGAAAACTCTTTGCATGGTCGAGTAGAAGTTAGATTTTCGCATTTTTGACGTTCTGGGTTGTCTTAGAATCTTCTTCTGGACAAAACCCATATCTCAGATTTTCGCCGAAAATAACTCTTCGCTATTTTTAGCCTCAGCAGGCTATTTTTAGTTTTCCAGAAAAGTTGTCAGAATATAGCCGTGTTCACAGTCAACAGGCGAGTTTTTCAGAGTACAGTACACACAGACTGAATTCAAGACCAAATCGGTCTTAATTCATGACTTCATCAAAAAAGCTGAGACCGATTTGTATCAAGCTGTAGAAGAGATGTTGGTTATCACCTCAGTTACGGAGCCGCCAAAGTTAAGTCAGTGAAATGCTAGTTTGAGTGTGCAAAGATTGCCAAGATTGCTCAAGTTACTGACATTCAAATGCTGGTGCAGTTGACAGCCTCATTAAGGGATTGATTGTTCGAGATCCGGACGGTAGAACCAGTTCCCACTTCGGGATAGACATTACACACACGAGTTTGGTGTTACCCTTTTCGATTAACTCGAAGTTATTATTTCATGCATCTCTATTCGAAGTTAAGCCCTTCACACTTGGAGTTTTATTTAGGGTTTTTCGTTAACTGATGTTAGTCTTCCAGTTAACTTGCTTTCAATAAGGACGTGCATGCTCACACAATTGTCCATTTTAGATTAGATGCTGAGGGTTTCCGTTGACTGTATAGTTTACTTCATTAGGGTTTGGCAGCAAAACTTGCATGCATTGCAAGAACTATAGATAACACAAGGTGATTTTAGGGTTCCCTACACCTTGATGTATATAAATAAGAGCTTTGCTCATTTGTAAATAACTTTTGCTTGAGAGAGAAATATATGCTGTGCCCACCTTGCCCTCAATATTGCTCTTTTTCGTATTTGTTCATGTGTCTTCACTATTGCAATTGATTGTTATACCACATAGGGTTTCGAAAGATTGTGATGCTGAATTCTTTCCATAGATTAGATATATCTGTTTGAACATCTTTATCATTGAAATCAATTGTTATACCACCTAGGGTTCCAAAAGATTAAGGTGATAAGGCTGTTTTGTGTTAATTTACCATTGTGATCGATCGTTATACCACCTAGGGTTTCGAGAAGTTGCAGCGATAAATCTGTTTTGTGAATCTTTATCAATATAATTGAAGGTTATACCACCTAGGGTTTCGTGAGATTATAAAGATAAAGGCTGTTTTGTGAAGGCTTTGCTGATTCGATCAAGTGTTATACCACCTAGGGTTTCATAAGATCGTCTTAGTAAATTCTTAAATCTGTTGTGCCCAATAAGTTGGTTTAGATTGAGATGATAGTTGTGCCACCTTGCCTTCAAGTAGAGAGTCTAAACCCGCTTATCGTCAGATAGTCAATCCCTGCTCCATTTCCTCATGCTCTGTTTTCTTGAGGAAACTGGATAGATTTAAAGTAGTTAGCTTAGTTGTAGTTAATGATCTGCGAAACCAGAAAATCCTTAGCTGCAACGTTCTTGGTTTTCTTAACCTTGTGCCTCTTCCACCGAGAACAAAAAGATAGGACTTAGATTACTTTTCTTTTCATGCATTCCAGCACAACGAGGGAGCTTCCCCTCCTAATTTGAAGAGCACTTATTGTACATAGCTGTCCGCATAAAACCTGCACCTGAGGTGTTAGATTTTTACCAACAATATATATATATAGCCATCCTCCCACCATCCCCAAAATTTAGGAAAATTCAAATTGTCATTCCCAAAACCAGATCAGCACTCAGAGAAACACTAGAAAATCATTATATCAAAACCAGAAAATTAATGAGAATGAATGAGGAAAGTTACTGTAGAAAATGATTAGTGTTGAATGTAAAACTATCCTTTAATATAGTTCCGTTGATTTCCTGATATCATGTCTTGTACTATGATAAATGCAAGGATTTCCCTTGCCCTTGTTAAATTCTTCATTTGAAAAAGCAGTGGCACCCATTGATCGATGATTTGATCCTCACACTGAATGTGAAAATTCGTGAGGTGACAATCAAGGAAAGGGAAAATGTTACAAAGATGATATTTGTAGGTCTGTAGGCAGAGTTGGGTGTCTTAGAGTTAGTGGCTTATAGATAGGATGCCACAAATTCCCTTGTGAAATAATGTGGAATGGGCATAATGCTAGGGTGATGTATGGGGTTCAAGAAAGGGAAACATAGGAATAAAAGGAGTGGCAAATGGGGTTATGTAGGTAATGATAAAAATTTAAGATAAAAATTGGGAATGCAGACATGAGGAGGGAAGTATGCTAGCAAGGAAGAGCATGTGTTAGGAGTTGAGGGGCATGAAGGGGTTGGATGTGTCCTCGAGGGTAAACAGGGTTGGGAAAGAAGGATTAAAAATAAGATATATATATATATAAGGATTCGGATGATTTTAAAATTGCCTTCAATAATTAGGTTCAAGGCATTGATTTTTCTGGCTGGGAAAACTAATCATAAAGAGAAGTTCAATTGACTGGATTATTTGTTTGGTGCCCCAAAGCCTATTGATAGCTTATGATATGACTACTCCAGGTGATTCCATATTATCCCTCCCATGCCATTTGCACCAAGGTTGGCAATAGAAGTGCCATCGAATTTTAATTTATACTAGTACTCGGAGCGAGGATCCCATTTACCTTTCGAGAAACTTCAATAGGGCCTATCCTATAATGGAAGGGGAGATTACATTCCCTACTATTTTGGAGTTCTATCAAGAAGGATGCTTGGAATTTATATTTGATATGATTAGATGATATTAGGGCCATACTTATAGTGTTGGTAGAAATTTTCCTTATAATTTGGTCCTCCATACCATAGCTCACAAAATCAGACTTGGCAAACCAAAAATTTCTAACTCAGAAAAACACTACTTAAAAAATACTTCAATTTTTGAAAAATTATAAATTTTATGCAAAATATAATTACAAAATATATCAAATAAGTTTGGTTAGGGTTTGGAGGCAGCACCCCTTGAAGGGTCTAAGGGCAATGCACCTGTCACATTCCCTATTACAACACAAGGCAAGGTCAATTGGTAGAGCCCTTGTCACCAAGCCCAAATGAAGACCTTACAAACCCTATAGACCTTCATGGCACTCACCATTTTCAATATTATTTATTAGGCAAAAAAAAATGCTTGTAAAGCCAAAAACCAATATTTTGTAGCATTTAATCCACCATTTTTATGTGTAGCATGAGTAGCAAAATCAAACACACTAAGTACACCCTAGGGTGGCCATTTCCTAGGTATCCCCAAATCATCTTCAAAACAAGAATAGGCCAAAAAATTTGGGGATGCATCCCTAGGGAACATAGTTTTCAAGCAAATATAAAGAACACTTCCATCCAAAAGTTCCTGTAGATGCACTTTTCAATGACAAAATCCAAACAAATATCCTCCAATACATATTCCTTGTGGCTTTGCCACCTATTTTCTCCACCTCACCTTGGAACACTAAAACAAGTTCATACAATAAAGAGGTACACTTTCAAGCATAAATTTGCCACCACAAAAAATTCAAGTTCGATTGTTTACAATATTATCATGACTAAGGGTTTCAAAATATTTCTAAAATTATACCATGATTAGAACAAGG
Source organism: Sequoia sempervirens (assembly GCA_007258455.2). Classification (NCBI taxonomy): domain Eukaryota; kingdom Viridiplantae; phylum Streptophyta; class Pinopsida; order Cupressales; family Cupressaceae; genus Sequoia; species Sequoia sempervirens. The sequence goes on along the minus strand of VDFB02016939.1, from coordinate 3,715 downwards.
GAAAAGCTTCATTAGAATCATCCAAAGCTACCTATCCAAAAGTCTATTTTAGACTACACCAAAAATAGCCTAGTTGTCACCTTTTACAAAAGCATGAACATATTCTAAGTTTTGTTATTTTTAATTTTAGCTTTCGTCTAATTTTAGTGTTTACTAGTTTTTGCCCCTAGAGTCGGCTATTGTTAGATCATCTATCTTTAAATATTTTGTCATGCGATAAATGTGAGTTCTAAATGCGAGTTTGTAATAATTTGTACCTAAAATTCAACTAGAGATTGTTGGAGTTAAAATTTAATTCTAGTGGATAGGATTTTATGATAAAACTTGCAATGCATGCAAGCAGTCAACAACTAGAATAGACACCCAATTAATTTCTTCAATTTATTTTCACACAATGTTCTATAAACCTTATAAATAGGTGCTATCTGCACTTATATTTTAATGGTAATTTTCATGCCTTCTTGTTGCTAAAATTGTTGTTCATTAAGTGTCGTTGACCCAAGATTCATTATTTAATCAATACAAATCAGCAATGTCTATCTTGCTTCTAAATTGTTAGTGAGATATTTGTGTTATTCATTATATGTGTTGAAAGAGATCAAATTACTTTTAGCAAGTTTGCAAACTTGTTCTAAGCTAGAGATTGTGGCCCTATACCAATCCCTTAATTTACCAAAGCATTCATGTCCTTCTGTTAAATTTGTTGTACCCCAAATTAAAAAATTTGCTACACTTAGGCATTTTGAAGAAATGAGTAAAAGTCTTGGCAAAACTATCAAAAAAAGTCAAAATTGGGGTCTGCATGAGGGGCAAAAACTCAAAATTTTCAAAATCTGATGATTTGGGTCTGCTCAGAGCGACCAAGTCTACAAAACCCAGATCTCAATTTTTTGGCCCTAAATTTTAGGAAATTTTCTATTTTTAGAAACTTTCTAAAAATATAACTTTTTTGGGGGGTTTTCTGGGTTTCTTTTGAAATGGATGCTGGCAAAATTTTCTAAAAATACTTCCTCATTAGGCTGGTCCAGTTAGAATCACAAAAAGATCAGTTTTTCCCTAGTGGCTCTATTTTGCTTTTTCAAAAGCTTTTCAGGAGCTCCAAGGTCATTAATGGAGGTCAATCAACTGCCAAGTGTCAGATTCACAGTCTCAGGCACTGCTCAAATCAAGAAACTGCAACAGATGATCGAGGAATGGAGAATGGAGAGTGGAAGTTGAAGAATCATCAAAATTGCAAAATTTTGGCTAAGTATGGAAACTTTAGGCGCCCCTACTCACCCTAGGCGCCTAGATGCTCATGCCTTAGAAAAAATTTCATCTCCAGCAAGCGAGGCAATGGCGAGCACGTGAAATGAAGGAGAAAGTTGAAAAATGCAAAATAAAAACTAAGTTTGCCAGCCATGGGCGCCCCAAGAGGAGATAAGCACCCAACTTTTCAGGAGGTCAGATGATAGAATTAGGGTTTGTGCTCCTAGACAATGTTGCTCAGAATCTTCTCAGCTCCGCAGTGAGCCCATCAGCACATTCATTTGATCAATCAATCATCCAAAATTCGAGATCAAACAGAGAGGTCTCAACCAAGTAGCAGAATGCAAATCATGAAAAACTCAAAATATTCTTAGTCTAGAATCTCTAGGCGCCTCAGGTAGCCAGGGGTGCCTAGGGTTTTGAGCCACCTAATCCAGCAGTTAGGGTTTGCAAAGATGTTCAATCTCTTCAGAATACTGCCAACTTCGCAATGGATATCTAGACTTGATCATCGGATTCGTCAGTTGCCGACAAACTCAAAATGAACGGAAGGCATAACATGAGGTCTCAAGCTTCAAGGTTGAAAACTGAAGAAAAATGGCTAAGGCTTGAGATCTTGGGCGCCCCAAAAGGAGATAGGCGCCCAAGCTTTTGGGCCATCAAATGGATAAATTTGCAGTTGCAGTCCTCATCATGTCTTCTTCAGTCTTGATCAAGCTTTTCAACGCAACTATCAGCAGATCCATCGGAGTTGACAAGCATCAGATATCATCGACTGATCGGAGGGGTAAAACCATAAAAAAAAAATGTTAGAAGTCAAAAGCAAAGTGAAGAAAATACACTAAAATGTTAGAAGTCAAAAGCAAAGTGAAGAAAATAAACTAACTCTGGAGGAGTTGGGCGCCTCGGCTAGCTAGGGGTGCCCAAGCTTTTGACCCCCAAGATGCAGCTTTCAGAGGATGCAGCCTCCAAAGAACCCCCCTTAGAATTCATTAGGCTATCCAACGAGCCCAACCAACAATTTGTCGCACTCCCAGATCATCTAGTATTGCAAAATCATCTGAAGGTGAGGAAATAGTGAAAAAAACTTGAAGAACATAAAATGGCTAACACTAGTAAGCCTAGGCGCCCCTAGTGGGTGCCTCAAGTAGCCAGGGGCGCCCAGCTTTTTGAGGGGTCAAATGAAGTTTTTATCAGAAGTAGCCTCCAGGACAACTTTGTCAGATTCACTCTGGCTCCGCGATGGATCATTCTGCCAGTTCACAACATCAACCGAGCTCCCGAAAATCGAGATCAAACAAAGGGTAAAATCAAGCAAAAAATTGAAAAGGGTGAAAAAAATGGCCAAGTCTGGAGAGGAAAAGCGCCCCAGGAGAAGATTGGTGCCCAAGGCTCAATGCCTTAGTAAATTTTTCCAAGTTTTATCTTTCAACATCAGAAAGTGTCCAAGTTAGATGCACCTGCTCAGGATTGGCTTCAAGAAGTTTTAAAGCTGGAGAGCAGTTTTTATCCTAAAAACTTATTTAAGAGAGCTTTTGTCTTCCATTATTGATTTTTGAAGGTTGGTATCCAGAGCAAGAAGATTTTCCCTTTTCTCTCAACGCAGATTTGAAGACCCAAACGACATGGTTTTTCGGTGTTCTTTGTGGTTCCGAGATCAATGAGCAAGGAGGAACACTTTTTCATGCTCCAAACTTCTAGGGCGTTGCTTTTTCAAAACAGCCACTCAGCTTTTTCCATTTCTGATCACATGGGTCTCTTCGCTTTTTCATCCTATTGAACATTGAGAAACTTTTCCCTCTTCTAGAAATTGCTTTTTGGCTACTTTTTTAGGATGGATTTAGCTTTTTAGTTTTTGAGCATCTGGGTTTCTCCGAAACGTGATTCTCTACAAAACCCAAGTCCCAGCTTTTTTTGGAGAAATTGCTTTTTCAAGAAAGATCAGCATTCTATTTTCAGCAATCTATACAAGAAGTCTCCGAACCTAGTCGAACTTATAGTCAAAAAAAATCAAGATTTTCAGCATGCAACACTCTCCACTTGAAATCAAGAACAAATCAACTTTTTGGCGGATGCGATCGAGATTTAAAGCAGCAATCATCTAGTAGCTTTCTTCAAGATTTCTTTCTATTCTTGTCTTAATTCTTATCCACTCTTTGAAGAAGAGAAAGAAAACAAGTTGTAATAGTTGGCATTTCCCTATTTTTATGCTTTCATAGGTGGTTAGATGTTTATCTTGTTTAGTTTTAGAAATAAAGTTTGCATGTTGGCAAGTCTTAGTTGTAAAAGCAAGGAGATTTTAGGGTTCCCTACTCCTCTGCTTGTGTATAAATAAGGGCAGCCTTGCCCATTATTTTCTTAACCATGCTTGTGATAACAAATTGCTGAGCCTATTTTGCCTGCAAGTTGTTGTTTAGTTTCAGTTCACTTTGTGTAAGAGGAAGTTTGCAAGTCTCTTTTAGCTGCA